>LZPO01027433.1:104142-126941 GCA_001675575.1 Neotoma lepida | reverse complement strand
ACACACACACAAATAAAACAGAGACTTTGATTACATTACTTTGTAGAGTATGAGTATTTCTGAATCAATACAAAAGAATATTCTTGTCCAAGTGAGACAAATCCTTCAGTTAATCTGAGGAAACAGTTCTAAAAAAAGATAAACTAGATCTATTAGAACACAATAATACTATATTTCCTGACTCTAAGACATAACAGCTTTCAAGATGCTCCATTAAGAAAATTGTCAATTTTTCTATTATAGTCCCTTCGTAAAATCAATAAAATGGTTACTTCATCATATCAAAGAAGCTACTTTATATTTGATTATAATTCAATTACAAATTATGCCCCACTGGTGCATGACTAACAAGGCACACTTAGCTTCAAGTCCTTTTCTTTAAAGACAGGGTCTCACTATGTAGGTCTGGCTGGCCTGGAACTCAACTATGTAGCCCACGCTGTCTTCAGACTGACTGGCTATCTTGTCACAGTCTCCTAGTGCTGGGATTACAGGCTATCCCACCATCTTGGACACTCTGAAATATTTTCAAAGTAAGTATCACACTTTTGCTTCTGGGATATTTTCCCACATCACTGCTATCCTGTCTGCAGGTCTGGACACTGCACTTTCCCATTTGTTTAAATTTCTCCTGAGTTGAATTGTGCATAGAAATTATGCAGTCTCTGATCAAACCATCAGGAACTTTCTGACGATTCTGCTTGGTACCTTAGTGAGAATCTGCAGATGCTCACCAACCTTGTTTTGCTTTGAAATTTCTATTCTTGACTCTATTNTTGAGGGAAATGNCAGGTTTTGGGGCTTTGCTTGCATTGCCTAGCAATTGTTTACAAGTCACTGGGCCCAGTAGGAGGTAAGGACAACCTAAGGGACCAGGCTAGGCCTGTTCAGAAGTGACACACAGGCTACTTAGCACTAGTTCATTAAGGCTGTCCGGTCCGGAATGTGAGATACTTTCTGATTCCCTCTAACAACTCAAAGTGCTCAGTTAGGGGGTTTGTTTATTTTTGGTGTCCACACTCCCCCTTGGCAGGGTTTCTCTCTGTAGTCCTGGCTGTCCTAGCACTAACTCTGTAGATCAGGCTGACCTCAAACTCAGCGATCTTGCCTGCCTCTGCCTCCTGAGTGCTGGGATTAAGGGTGTGCACCACTACTGCCTGGCTTGTTTTGTTTTTTTGAGACTGGGTTTCTGATCTAAAACTCAGCCTGCTCCATCCTCTCTCAAGTCCTGAGATTCTAGACGTATACCACTGTGCCCAGCTTCTGATTTCTGATATGGAAAAACATTCATCTTGGAACTGATGGATTAGGACAGAATTTGTAATAGGAAAATGACAAACTTCATAAAATAGTATAACCAAAGGGGCATAGTTAAGGAATTGTGGAACTCAGATTGTACAAANTGTTATTCTACCAAAGTTTCCCTTATATAAATACTCTCATATATTCAATGCACATAAAAATTATGCATGATTAATTTATTTAGCAGTTAATACATATTGACTTCTGGTGTGTTTCCTACATTTATAAAAGCAGGNTTTCTCTGTGTTTAGCAGACTTCTATCTAGAGGGAAAAGTAAACTGAAAGATGTAAAACAAACAGTATCAAATAGATTGTTATGGTACAAAGAGAGCAAGTAATAGGGCAGGGACCAATTTGGATATGCTGAATCTGAAGGCTCGCCAAGAGACGAAGGCTGAGGATGGCAGAATGGGAGGGACTAACACCGCATTCCTGGAGTTGGGACAGCTCCAGGCTTGAAAGCACTGGGCATGTGTGGGTAGCCGAGAGCAGGTGCTCTTGGCTTGCTGGTAGGTAGTGACAAGGGCTGAGGTATGTATCAATGTAGCAGGAAGATTGCAAAGTTCTTTGGGATCATTATTCAGCCTTTCAGGTTTATCATAAAATGAGAAGCCGAATGGAAACACATACAACAAAAACCATTTGTGTTTTAAGAAGACCATCATGGGGCTGGAGAGATGGCTCTGGGGTTAAGAGCACTTGCTGTTCTTGTAGAGGATCCAGGCTCAATTTCCAGCAACCACATGATGGCTCACAACTATCTGTAACTCCAGTTCTAGGGTCTTTGATAGCCTTTTCAGGCAAAGCACACATTGATATGCAGACAAAATACTCATATTTATAAAATAAACAGAAGAAAGAAGAAGGAAAAGAAGAAGGAAGAAGAAGAAAAGAAAGAAGAAGAAGAAGAAGAAGGAGGAGGACCACTGTGGCCGAAATGGGAATTGCAAGGAAGAAGAGAGGCTAGTTAGAAGGTCGGGTGGTAATCTAGGCAAGAGATGGTGCTGGTATGAATCTGGTAGCTGAAACACTGAACAGGTAGTGTGTCACATCTGAGGAAAGTCCTTGCTAAAGATGACTGAAGCAAATGGAGAAATAAAAGACATTTTAACATTTAAGTCCAAGCACCTGTTGGGAGGTAGGACATTTAAAATTGGAGGTGGGAAGGGCTGGCAGCAGTAGAGGACTTTGCTAGTTCATATACAAGGGGTTGCATTCCCAGCACTACAAAAACAAAAGCAAAAACCATTCTTTCCTAGATATTAGAGATGAAAGCTGAGCATGACAGTCTTAGCTACTCAGCAGGCTGAGGCAGAAGAATTACAAGTTGGAAGCCAGTATGAGCAACATAGTGAGATCTTGTCTAAAAATAAAAATACAAAAGTGCTGGGGATATGGCTCAGCAGTAGACTGTGTGCAAAGCATGCACAAATTCCTGGGTTCATTCTTCAAACCCACATAAACCACATATGGCACATAAGCCTATAATCCCAGCACTCAGGATCTAGAAACAGAAAGATCAGAGATTCAAGGCTATTCTCAAATACTTACTGAGTTTGAGGCCAGCCTGGGATACATGAGACTCTGGGGGAAAAAAATGAAAAAAAAAAAAAAGATTTAGGAGTTATTAACATAGAGTTGGTTGAAAATGGGTATGACACCAGAGGGAGAATAAGAAGGCTCAGGGTTTAGACTAAGCTTTGAGGAGCAGCAATATGTAGACATTATGTAGACAGGGTTGGAGGGAAGGAGGCAGCCAGAGAGAATGAACAGAAGCAAAAGCTAAGGGGATAGGAAGGAAGACCAGCCCCAGGAGAACACAGGAGCATTTGATACAGCCCCACCCCTGGTTCTGATGTTAAGCTGAGTGACAGTGTCTATGATTACAGCTGCATAAAAACCCATATTTAAATATAGAATTTTAACTTTATTTAGGTAAAGATACTGTGAATGTAAGCCTTGTGAAATTTTTAAATAACACAAACAATTTTTAAGAAGGAAGAAGAAAACAGGCAATGTATCCGGATCCTAGATGTCCTGATGGGTCATCTGCCANATGGGTATCCTGGGGGCTCAGTGTGGCTGTTGTTGTTAATGGATGTGTTAATGAAATGCCCACATAAGCAGTCAGGAGAAGTAATTTAAGCATGCAAAGCGCAGCTGGTGACATCTGTTGGTTCTTGATGATGTCCTTGGTTCTTACAGGTGTGGTATGCTGCTTCCTACGCTGAGTTCGTGAACCAGAAAATCCATGATATATCTGAAGAAGAAAGGAAAGGTGCTTGGACTTTTGCGTGTGCCTTTTTACATGAATATAATACCATTATGTAACATCTGATTTTTCCATCTCAGTATAGCTCACCAGAGTAGGTTTCTCAGAGCTACACATCTCCATTTAATCCTAGGACCAAATTATAATGACAGGTTTGCATTTCTTTCCTGGGTGCTAGAAAATAGTACTTAATATNATGGAAACCTCCTGTTATCAAATTAGAACCTTAGAGACAGAGGAAGATTCCTATCTGGGATTAATCATATCTGAATACATAGCAAGGCAAGCACTGACCTTGTTTTTAATGTAAATGTGATTGAAGTGTAATCTACCTACAGAAAGGTACACAAATAATGGAGTGTATACAGCTTGGTTCATTTTCACAGTGAACACACCTGAGCAAAAATCCCCAAGCGTACTGTCATGATTTCTAATATCCCACACTAATTGCTTATTAGCATTGTTTGTAAACAGAATGATATGATACATGCACAATTTTTGTGTTTGGGCATCTTTTGCCTGGACATGTCCTTTCTTTGTTTCTGGAGCTGGGAACTGAACCTAAGGCCTTGGGCTTGCTCAGCAAGCATTCTACCACTGAGCCAAACCCCTAACTTCTAGGTGAACATAGTTTTGAGATACATCCATATTATTATATAGAATATTAATTTTTATATTATCAGTGCTGTTAGTCACTCTACTCATGACTGTGTAACAGTTTGTCTACCTTGTTACAGATTTAGTTGTGTGATGTAGTTATGATGGTAAGTACCCAGAATTAGGTCACATTTCATAAATTAAAGGGTTAAAGGCATAGTCTTCCACAAGACTCACTTCAGACACCAGCTCCAGGGTTCTGTGGTTCCCATGCCACTCATACTTCTAGCCACAATTTAGGGGACTCCCCATATCCCTGCAGTCTTCATTATTTACTAGAATGAATCANGGGACCCAGGAAAGTACTAAAGTCAATGATTAGAGTTTTATATAAAGGATATACATCAGGACCAGCCACATAAAGAGACATAAAGAGTCACAGAATGAAGTATTTGTGTCCCCAAGACATAAGCCCTCCTAGAGCAGTGATGTGTTGTACCCAACCAAAAGGCTCAATTTTGTTGTCCAGAACTTTTATTGAGACTTTATTATATAGGCATGACTCATGGAGCAGTTGGCCATGTGATTGAACTCAGTCTCTAGCTTCGCTTCCCTCCTGACATAAGACTGGCATCAGCAAGTTCAAAGCACCAACCCTCTAGTCACAAGGTCATGTTTTTCTAGCCAGATCATCTCCCACCTTGAGACATCTCAGAATAAAGTCAGGTAGGATGAGGGACTAATGAGGAACAAAGAACCTCCTATCATTCAGGAAATTCCAATGACTTAGAGGTTACCTCCAAGGGACCAGGCATAAAGGCTATCAGATTTTTTTCCCATCATACAACTGTTGGTAGTTTTTAACTGTCTTGAGTGCAGCTGGACTTATGTGTGTGTTTTAGGAGGCTCTGTGCACACTCTAGTTGAGTGTACCAGTGGGAAAGGAATTGCTGCTGGGTCGTGGGGTATGCATATATTCAGGCTTGGGAGAATGGTTGGACATTTTACTAGATTGCATTGGACATTGACTCTTGCTGTGATAAGACATTCCTTTAATTATAAGTCTTGGATCTGAAACAGGAAGTTATCTAAGCACAGATCTCCTTAATAGATCTTTTTGTGTGTCGAGGGGGTGAGATAGGGTAGTGTGGTAGTGTGTGTGGGTCCTTTGATGTCTTATATGAAAGTTTGAGAGAATAGGATCCTAAACACCACTTTTCTGCCAAATTTTAGTTTTTGATTTTGTAACAAGAAATTAATTCAAATAGCAGTTGTTGTCTACAGTGAAATAAGAATTGTGGAGCCTGCAGGAGCTGTATCTTCCTGGTGTCTGTTGATCGTAGCCATAAATTATGACTTCTCTCTCATGGCTGTAGTTCTTCGAGAGCAAGAGAAGAATTGGCCCTGCTATGAGTGCAATCGCCGTTTCATCAGCTCAGAGCAGCTGCAGCAGCACCTCAATTCTCATGATGAGAAACTAGACGTGTTTACCAGGTAGGGTGATGAGGCAAAGGCTCACAGACTTGGTTCTTAAAGGTTCTAAATCACTGGTGGGTGAGTGAAAGTGAGTGTGTGTGTGTGTGTGTGTGTGTGTGTGTGTGTGTGTGTGTGTGTGTGTGTGTGTACACAGTGCATGTATGTACAGGTAACCAGGTTGCTGAATATCTTGGGAAATATCTTCTTCTTTATTTGCTATTTATTTTTTTCCGGAATAACCCATACCGGCGTTGGGAGATTCTTTTACCCTAGTTAAATCTCCTCTAACTAGATTCTGAATTGGGAATTCTTTTTTTTTTCTAACTATTATTTTTATTTTATGTCTATGGGTGGTTTGCCTGGATGCATATCTGTGCACCATATGTGTGCTCTGGTGGAGACCAGAAGAGGGCATCAGATCTCCTGGAACTGGAGTTACACACCATTATTAGCAGTTGTGTGGGTGCTGGGGATTGAACNCAAGTGCTCTAGAAGAGCTGTCAATGTTCTTAACTACTGAGCTAATGCTCCAGCCCCCTGAATCAGGAATTCTTAAGGCAGCATATACATTTGAAGTAATATGCGTCTCTGATTTTCACACTTTTCCCAGCACTATGATTTCTTCATGAGAGTAAATTACATGCTTAATCACAATATATAAAAAAGAGACGGGAGAGTCATGTGGGATGAAGTAGGCAGGAGCCAGATCAGATGGTACAAAATTTAAACTTAACAAAAGTGTGATGAATGGTCTTTAGGGTACAACGAAAACATCAGTCTAGCTAATACAGGGGTAAGAGTAAAGACAGGGAGTCTTGGTAGAAGTTATTCAACAGGTCAGATGGAGGATGAGACTTATTTATCAAAGGGTGGTAGTAATAGAACAGGTCCACTTTTATAGGCTATGGGAAGATAGGCACTGACATAAAACCATATTTTGAAAAATGGAGAAAAATGTTCTAGGGTAGAACCGTGTAATTGCCTGCAATACTGAGTGCCCATCTTGGGTTCATGGTCACGAAATAGGAAAGGATGTGTGCTGTTTTCCAGCTACAAAAGTACTAGTGCAGAGAGGGCAGGGAACTGAATGACACAGGCTTATGGTTTCATTACACACATCAACACAGGGAAAATAAAGAAGCAGCAATAGGGGTGGGGATCAAAAGCAACCGTGTGATTGTAATGATAGTCCAGGGAGTGCCTGCTATGGAAGAAGAAAAGACAGGGTTAGAAGTGGGTACTAGAAGATGAATCCAGGGGCCGGAGAGATAGCTCAATGGTTAAGGGCACTGACTGCTCTTCCAGAGGACCTGAGTTCAATTCTCAGCACCCACATGGCAGCTCACAACTGTCTGTAGCTCCAAGATCTGACAGCCTTTACACAGACATATGTGCAGACAACACCAATGCACATAAAATAAAAATAAATTAATTAAAAAAAAATAAGATGAATCCAGGTAATAGAGGGAACGATCTGGAGAGTGAGAAGATAATTCCTGGTGGACAATGCATGGACTTGGAGTAATGGAGTTTTATACTAAGAATGACAAGAGCTAGGATATGACCACAGGAGTGAATGTCTTGGGAGGGAACAACACAGTGAGATTCAAATCACTCATGTTTGAATAATAAAAGTATATACATGGCTTCATTGTAACATTTTTATACTACATTATGACTACTGGTTTGCATGCCTACAATGCCTGCTAGATCTCTGAGGGCAAGAACTGTCACATATATGGTGATGTCTCTGGTGCTTTAGCATTGTGTATGACACGTAGATAAAGTGTTCACTAGCTACCTGTTAAAATAAATTTGTCACGATCAAGAAAGTTCCAGTTTTGCATGTATACTACTAATAATGAGCAACTATCAAATTTTTAGATGTAATAATGGCACCATGTTTTTATATGCATGCACACATACATGGAATTGTTAGGATTTGGAGATGCTTCCTGAGGTATTTACAGATAAAAGTATGCCTGAAATTTAATAGGTATATATGTAGGGAGGTAGTGGGGTTATAGATAGTGTAAGATTGGTCATAAGTCTTAAAATTGAGGATGAATNTATTGGCTCATAATTCTTTTCTCTCCATTTACCTATATTTAGAATTTCCCATAATAAAGAATCTTTTAAAAGTTCCTGGAGTCCAGGTGAGGTGTTGGGTGCCTGTAGTAACAAGTCAGTTGGAGACAGAGGCAGGACGATCCCTTCAGCTCAGGATTTTTGGGCCAGCCTAAGCAATGCAGTAAGACCCCATCTTAGAAAAACGCAAATAAAAAAAAATTCCTGGAAAATATATTTCTTTAATGGCTGCATGGAAGAGTGACATGATTTTATTGATACCATATGCACCNCTCACAACTGTGTTAGCTCTTCATTGCTATGACAAAGTAAGTGAAAAAAATAATTCAAGGTGGAGAGGATATTTTGTTTGTGGTTTCAATCTTCTATGGTGGAAAGAGCATGACAGAGCAGAGCTGTTCACCTCACAGTGCCACACAGCAGTGAGAGGACACCTGTGCTAGTGGCGGTCTCCTTTTCAGAACATAGAGACCCCCAGTTTGTGGGGTGGTGCTGTCTGTATTTAGAGCAGCTCTCTCCCGCTTAGCAAACCCTCTCTCTAAATAGTTATACACACACAACACAGATGCGCTTTGCTAATGTCCTGGGTGCATCTCAGTCTAGTCAGGTTGGCAGTCAAGGTGAGCCGGCACACTTATCTTCCGAAATAAGTGTATGATGCTCTTTCTGGGTCCATTTGCCCCATTCCTTGCCTCAGCCAGGGCCTCACACATGCTAGGCAAGTGCTCTACTGCTGACTGTAATCCAATCTCTCTCTCTCTCTCTCTCTCTCTCTCTCTCTCTCTCTCTCTCTCCCTCTCTCTCCCTCTCTCTCCCCTCTGTTCCTCCCAGCTCCTTTCCCCCCTCCTCTCATTGTTTTGAGATACAGTTTGATATGGTCCAAGCTGGCCTTGAACTTGCTATGTGGCTGAGGGGAGGGTGATCTTGAACTTCTGATCCTCCAGCTTCCACTTTCTGAGTGTTGGAATTACAAGTGTGTGCCACCATGTCTAGCATATGCAGTCCTGGGGATGCTAGGCAAGCACTCTACCAGCTGAGATTCATCCCCAGCCCAGGAGTCTCACCTGATGATAGGAACATTTTGCCTATTGTGAATCAGTTAAAGGGAACTATTTTAATTTGTGTTTACTTGACTTGTTATGGAACAGTTGAATTAGAAATTTGTTTTGACTATCTAGAAAGCTGTGGAAAGCAAGACTGTTATGTGAATTTAGCCACATTTCTGGGAAGGAATGGGAGCTGAAGAAAGGAGAAAGAGAAGAATGGACTGAATCCTAGGAGCAAGCTGTAGGGCAAGCATGGCCTGTCCTGTTTGTATTTCTNTCCTCCTTTCAAAAGCAAAGTGTTGTCATTATTTTTTAGCTCTTATTTCCCCCCAAATTTTAAGATATCTCTGGGCTATAGAGAAAAGATGAGAAACATAGGAAGCACACATGAGCAAAGCAATGGTTTCCATCAGAAAAAAGAACTAAAGGAAGTGATAAAGTGAGGGGAACTAAGAACAACTTAGGGAGTGATGCTGTGGCATGCCACNCGGTGACTGTATGTAACCCAATCTCTTGTCCCCAGAACAAGAGGCAGAGGAAGGGGTCGAGGCAAGAGGAGATTTGGCCCAGGCCGGCGGCCTGGGCGTCCTCCAAAATTTATCCGCTTGGAAATCACCAGTGAAAATGGGGAGAAGAGTGATGATGGGACACAGGTATTGGGGGTCCAAGGAACTCCTTTTTAGACACTTGTTTTGGGGAGTACTCAACTGTGCCTAGATTGAAATACCTTTCTGATGTATATAATCCTGTTGTATTAGAGTGTTGTCCTCTTAACTATGCTAACCAATTTTTAAAAAGTTGTAGCTAGGCTAGTTGGCATGTTCCATAATCCTAGCTGCTCAGGAAGCTGAAGCAAGAGGACTGTTTTAGCCTAGGAGGTTTTGGCCAGTCTAGAAATGTAGTAAGACCCACCCTCTTAAGTAAATAAATGCAATTATTTTGAATTTAAATCAATAGNCCCTGTATTACTGATCTTTATGTAGATAGGGAGGTAATTCCTGGTGTTTGCAAAATTCAGGACTTGCTGCATTTCCCCACAAAGGAGCAGTTCGATGAGGCTGACCCAGCTGCTCTGAATGGACTGGATCAGCCAGAACAAGCGTCCATCCCAATCCCCCAGCTGCCACAGGAAACCCCGACTTCTCTGGAGCAGGGACCAGAAACTCACACCTTGCACCTGCAACCACAGCAAGAAGAGACTGTAGTGCCTGCCCAGACCACTTTGACAGCGGATGACATGCGAAGGGCCAAACGGATCCGAGTAAGTGGGAAAGTATGCACTCCCTGGCCACGTGGTTACCTTCCTCCTCTTGGCCAGCTCCCTCAGGGCTTTGTGTCCCAGCCTGTTGACCATGCACTTCGAAATTTTGCATCTAGCCTTCCAAATGCCCTTTGTATTGCCTTACTTTGCAAAAGTGCTTTTTCTCAGTGTTTCTGTTCATGGCAAGCTGACATGGTTGTCCTAGAGTCAATCAACATAGTTATGACACACAGAGGCCTGCATTTGGGCAGNTCATGGACTAGTATACTTAGAATAGGCTAGCTCCCTATGTTTCTGAATTCAAAGTTTCAAAATAGGGACTTAGGTATATTTAACTACAGTAATTATTTCTATTTTACTTAATTTTTTCTATTCTCTTCCTTCCTTCCTTCCTTCCTTCCTTCCTTCCTTCCTTCCTTCCTTCCTTCCTTCCTTCCTTCCTTCCTTCCTTCCTTCCTTCCTTCCTTCCTTCCTTCCTTCCTCCCTCCCTTCCTTCCTTCCTTTCTTTCTTTGGTGTTATAGGTTGAACCAAAGGTCTTACACAGGCTGAACAGGGTTCTTCCCCTAAGCTCTACTTCCCAACCTAAAATATTAGTATTTTCAGCCATTCTAATCTCTGTCTAGTCATAGCTTTCAAGGAAATTATGGGTAACTAGATGTGATTATTTGTGGTTTCCAACGGAGACTAGCAAGTGTCAGGTTCAGGGTCTGCACCTGGCATAGCTTAAAGCAGGGCAGCTGTTTGGGAGCTGGTCAGTGTATCAGTTGTGTGGTCTGTGTCTCGGCTCTAGACTGTGGGCTGCAGAGCTCCTCTCTCTTCCATTTCTAACATGCTTCTTTTGTTATTTTGTGGCTGCTTTTGAGCCTGAATTAGAAACTGCAGTGAGTGTGTACGGAAAGCAATATGGTTTGATGTGATGTCTATGTCGACAACAAGTGAGGATATAAACTTGTGTTTGTGGCAGCTAATATGTAAAAAGATTTGTAGATACTTGACTTGTACATAAAAAGACACACACACACACACATACACACACACACACATACACGCAAAGCTTTCTAGCCTTTACATTTTCTAAGCGGATGGTCATGTTAACTTAGGTTTGTTCTGGTGTTTTCTTTCTTTCTAATGATGATTAGTCAAGGCATTGAAGGTGTGCCTTGGAGATCCTGGCTGGGGTCTTGCGGTGAATGAGAGAGATTGGGTCTGCTCCCTCTTTTGGTCTGCTTCTTTGTCTATAAACTAGAAGGGACCTTGGAAATGCATTTCATTTAACAATACATTTACACATTCTTAGTCACATGACAGCCTCAAAGGGCTCTGAAAACTGTTTAAATATCCTTTATGAGCATCCTAGAATTGAAATATGTACAACTCTCAGCTCATTCTATATAACTTCAAGAATTCAGAACTACAGTCCCAAAAGAAAAATCGTGTGAATGAATGGTAATCGAAATACATACAACTTTGGCCTCACTCTAAATAATTTCAAGAATTCTTAACTATAGGCCCAAAAGAGAAATGTTGTGAACGAATATCCTCTTGTCCATCACTGACGTCACTTCCCAGTCTGTACCTGTCCTCTTGTCCATCACTGACGTCACTTCCCAGTCTGCACCTGTCCTCTTGTCCATCACTGACATCACTTCCCAGTATGCTCTTGTCCTCTTGTCTAGCTACTATCTCTGGTACTTTGGTAATTCTGATGCCTTACCAAATGCTTGCTCCATTTAATTGTTTTGAAGGGAAAAGAATCAAAGCTTACACTGTAGTCAAGCTGGGAATGTACAAGCATAGTATAGCTGTTTGTGCACTTTGGTTCTCAAGAGGCAGGGTACTGGTTCCAGCACAAGGTTCCTTGCATCAGAGCAAAAACCACATGTGTGAAGCCTTTGGAGGTCAATATTAGTTGATCTGTCTTGATTTTTTTCCTCTCACACATTCTAAAAAGTAGGGCTATATATTTTTTCATCTTTTTATCCAGATTGGTAATGACCAACTGAAGGGAAGNCTTCCAATCCAATTGGTAATGTAACTATTTTTCTCTCCTCTAATGCTGCCTGCTCAGTTGGAGCTGCAGGTAGGTTTGTTTCCTGTGTTTCACATAACAGAATGTTATTTAAGTGTTTGCTGACCTGCTGTTCTTTGCATCCTGTACTTACTAAATCCAGATGGAAAACACAATTTGGATGCCTCTGTAAATGCAAATTAATGAATACTGAGAATTTATTTGCAAATAGACAAGTGAGTAAATTGTGGGCTGCAATTCTTCCTGTGCAGATGAAGACTAGTACTAAATGATCTCCAAGGCCCTTTCCAGCTTTGAACAATTGCAGTGATCTCTGCTGTGGTGCTGNACTCGGACTGCATGTTCAGCAGTGTCTGGGCAACCAACAGAGCTTGGGGCTTTAGGGGCTTATAGTCTACTAAGGAGCCAGCATTAACAGAGGGCTGTTTGCATTTCTGTGTCAAATACACAAGTGCAGCCTGTGACTGCTGTAGGAACCGAGAAGAAGAAAAGCCCAAATATGGGGAAGTCAGGAAACAATTTGTAGACAGGAAACAGGCCTTTGGAAAACCATCTTCCTGTGGAAGGTGGATAACTCCATAGGAAGTCAACCATAGCATCACAGGCCTAGCACAAGATGTGCTTGGTGCAGTTGTGGGGCAGTGCAAACAGTATCTTGACTCTGGTGTCAGGTTAAGGAGAGTAGAGAGGGAGGTATGTTGGGCAGGTTTAGTCCACTGAAGGTCTTGAAAGCTGGATGCATGATAGACTGAAGAATTATTTGTTCTTTTTGTTTTTTTTTTTAACACAACCAAAACCCAACAATCAAGCTGATTCATTTGCTTTCGTCTCAGGATCACAATAGTATGAAAATGAATCAATAGTGTGGGCTTCCCTTAGCTATTCGTGTCAAACTTTAGAATCATTGTACAAATGAAGAATCTTCTCTGAGAATTCACTGGCATGTAACAGAGTTTAGAAAGAAGATACTATCGTGGCATCCTTTGAGCAGCTAATGTACCTTACAGTATGGTGACACTAAGGGAGCTGCGGAATTAGANNACCCATAATGCATCTGTGTGCAGCCTCCCTGTTTGTGATGGTTTCTTCTAGNAGTGGCCCAGGTGTGGCTATGCACAAAAGAGCTACCTTAGAGCAGAATCAGCCTGCAAGTAGGTCAAGGGTGGGGGTAACCCATTGTGCACAAGGGAAACTACCTTTGAGCAGAGCCAGCCTGTAAGTGGGTCAAAGGTGGGGGCAGCCCAGTGCTCTCACTCCCTTGTAACATGAGTGTCATTAGCTCATAGAGAAGCAGGCCAGCTCTTGAGCACTCAGACAGTGTTCAGGGCTCCATGGAAATGACAGATGATAAGAGTTGCAGTAGAACTAAGGAAGGAGAGCCAGGTGGCTGCTCCGTTCAAATCAAGTGTCTGAAGGTACTCACGCTAATCAGAAATGACAGGAGACTGAGGAGCATAATGGAGCAAAANGAAGCTGAATTCTGGATTTGGCACCCAGGAGAAAGGGAATCCCCTATGGGATCGTCCACTATTGTGCAGCAGGATTGTCCTTGGAAACCTGACCCAGGTTGCATACATCAAGGAAGTGATTCTTCCATGGCAGACATGCTCCAGATCCCGAATCTTCACTGAGCTTTAGAAGAGCATCTGCTTACCTGGCATCTTTCCAAAGCATTCTGAAAGCAGAGGAAACTAGGAAGAAGCTTTTGCCAAGAGTGTGTCAGGATCAAGGGAAAAGAGTAGAGTACTGCCAAGCAGCTTGAGGGAATGAAAGCAACTGTGGCTGATTCCTAAAAGATCTGTTCTGCAAGATCTTCGTGGAGATGGTAGAAAAGACCCCAGGAATAAGTTTAGAGCTTTATTTGAAGTATATTTTATTACTTTTCAAGCCAATATGTGAGACTTCCTGGGACTAAGTAGTTTATTAAAGGATCTAGACACAAAAAGGAATAAAATGTGGTGAAAGGATCTAGAGACAAAAAGGAATACAATGTGGTGTCCTACTCCCATCCTTCAAGTAGCCCCAGTCAGCCTAGGAAGACAACAGAATTGTCATTCAGCACTCAAGTGACTAGGTAGCCCCTTCAAACGCCTCTCTTAGCCTTGTTAGGGAAGCCTGCAGAGGCAGCTTCCTGTTGTGTGAATTGGACCATGTTCAGAAATTTCAGTGAATCAAAAATAGTGTGTTTCCCCCATTAACCTTTCAGTGACTCTTCCCTTTTAGCTGCCCAAAGCACACCCATTCACAGGTATATGCTGAAGGATTTCCCCATCATAAAGCCATCTAGACCTTTGCCCTCCATGCTTTGAGGAACATAGGAATGAGTCTTCCTTGTGGCACAACTAAAGTTTTCTCTGTGTGAATGATATCTGTAAGGACTTGCTCTCAGTGGAGTGCCAGTTAATTGTCTAGCAGCTTTGACAGATTCCACTGATTGTCTGTCTTTTCTGGCTTGAGGTCCCTGTGACAATTGCATGGATTTACAAGATAGCTAACCAGCCTTAGAAGGGCAGTCTGTTCTGAAAAGGAAAGAGTAAAATTGACCTGTTTAGACCGAGAGCACAGTGGTGAGCATAGCTTTGTTAGGCGGCATTCTAACCAGAACTGANCGGGCACGGTGGGAACTAGTCCACAGTCTCTAAGAACTGAAATACATATATTCCATTTATGGTATGTTCATGCCATGTCCCACCAACAAATGCATTCANATAACTCTCCATTTCCCTCTCAGCTCATTTTCCCTCTCAGCTCAGTAATTCACATTGCATAAAATCCACTGATTTAATTTCTCATGCCCAAAGAACCCATACGTATTTCTTTCTCTGTCTCCCTCTGGGAAGGTCTAATTGCCCTTCAGTTCCTATTATTTGATTGTGAAATGTTTCAGATTCCTTCCTCAAGGACTTTTGACTGACATACTCTGGGCTCATTCATGCATGTGTGATTTACCCAAGATTTTTTCTTCCAAATCTCCAATTTTTGTTATGTTCTGCTCTGGGTTTATTTTCTTTCTTTTTTAGTTTTCTATTGAAAACAGGTGTTGAACAGGCTGTAGTGGNGCATGCCTTTAATCCCAGCACTTGGGATATAGAGGCAGGTGGATCTCTTTGAGTTCCAGGACAGCTAGTGCTATATATAGTGAGTCCCTGTCTTAAAAAAAAAGAATATTTTGAAATTTGCTTAAATCCTTTCAAAAGGAAGTACACCTGAAAAGATAAGAGGTGAAACCCCAAAACTTTGTCTCTTCAAGACAAACTTCTTTGGGATAGCTTCAGCCTGAGCGATTCTCAGCAGTCTCCTTTTGTGTGAGCTTGAGTTCAGCTTCTCTAGAAAGTCTGATTGCGGTTGTCACTCTTGGTCCTCACCGCACGGTCCTGTTTGTGTCTTTCAGAATGCAGCTCTTCAGCATCTATTTATCCGGAAGTCCTTCCGGCCTTTTAAATGTCTGCAGTGTGGGAAGGCCTTCCGGGAAAAGGACAAACTGGACCAACACTTGCGCTTCCATGGGCGGGAGGGGAACTGCCCTTTGACCTGTGATCTCTGTAACAAGGGCTTCATCAGCAGCGCCTCCCTGGAGAGCCACATGAAGCTCCATTCGGACCAGAAGACTTACTCTTGCATTTTTTGCCCAGAATCCTTTGACCGCCTTGATTTGTTGAAAGATCATGTGGCCATTCATATTAATGATGGCTACTTCACCTGCCCAACTTGTAAGAAACGGTTCCCAGATTTTATCCAGGTGAGTGTTTGCGCCTGAGATTCCTGTCTGCTTCTATCTTTGGGTAAAAGAAACTTCAATTTTTGGAAAACTGAGACCATCCAGCACCTATATTTTCATCTTTTTTTTTTTTTGAAATAACTTTGCAATAGGTTTCAAACTACGTTTCATGTACAGAGTATTATTTTCCTTAGCTCTCCAGATCAGTGTTATTTAAGTGTCTTAAGTTATATTTCTAGTAATAAACATGAGATCTGGGGCTGGCAAGATAGCCAAGGGGGTAAAGATGCTTGCTGCCAAGCCCAGTGATCTGAGTTCAATCCCTGGAACCCACATGAGAACTTCCCCTGCAAATTGTCCTCTGAGCTCCACATGTTCATCATAGCACACATGCACTAAAAATAAACATTAAAAAAAACTTGAAACACCAAATCCAGTTATTATTTTTAAAAAGTCCTTTTAAAAATCTTCGTCAAATATCCATTACTCATAAAACAGCATAGAATTTATAGAACATATTCCTTCATTTCTGGATGGGAAACATCTCTGGACCATTCTGGTTTCCCTGTTTTGCTTTACTAAGGTTATATATCATGAAAGGAAACAGAGAGTTGGCAGATAATATGCTGTTGTGTCAAGCACCGACTATCTTTTCTATACTACTGGGGCAAAATTGGGGATAGAGAAGTTCCAGAGTGTCCCTGATTTAATTTTAAGTGAAAATATTTTTGTATTCAGTAAATAATTAAATCANAACATCTCATAAAAATATTCTTTAAAAATTACAAAAGGAAAAGAACTGTGATTTAATCATAGTTCTCCTCACAGTGAGAGTCTCGGGAAGTCTTTTTTCACACAGTCAAGTTGTTAAGGCATAATGCAACAGCAAAATAAACTCCAATGTTAGGGAAGCCGAGTGCTTTATAGAACAGTTTGGTAGATTTTCTGCTTAGCTTCTGTCCACAGCTTCTTTACTTTTCTCTCCCCCACGTTAGTGCTGGCTGTTGGATTCAAAGCATCCTGCATGCTAAGCACACATTGTACTATTGAGCTGTCTCCCTCCCAAAGCTTTTCCATTTATTACTTTAGCTAAGAGAGTTCAGAACCTAAGTCTTCCTCTGCCCTCCACCCCCACCCAAGTACAGGAGTTGAATCAGGGTAAAGCTATGAAATTATCTGAAGTAAAGGGAATATGTCCCAGTCCAGGAGGAAGGAAATCAGTGTTTACTAGTGAACAGTTGCCAATGTCATCTGATTCCTATCTTTCATTCTTCANAAGTTGACCCGTTTCTTCCAGTGCTAAGACTGAACTTAGGGCCTCAAGCGTATATGGCTGCAGGCAGTTGTGTTACAGTGAGCTACATCCCGGACCTGCTTTTATAGGAAGATCCAAAAGGGTCAGCTACTAATGAAGCAAAATTACCTCTACATATGTAGAAACAAAAATGAGAACAAATGACTTTCGTTATAAGTAATTTTTAGCAAGATTCATTAAAATCCAAAGCAACCCTGCATTTTAGCCTTAAAAAAAAAAAAGAAGAAGAAGAAGAAAATTGTACAAAAGATTGAGGCAGTGCTCTTTCTCCCTGAGTTACCTGGGAGGTTCAGATGTATAGGGCTCTCTGGCCTATGCTGTTTCTTTGTGACAACCACAACGTTTGTTACTGAGGGCAGTCATCCCTTGTGACTGGATGACTGGCCAGGCTGCTGCAAGTCCTCAGTGGTGCATTGGCTCCCTCTAGTGTCATAGCCACCTCTGGTCCCTTCTTTTGGCATGAGCATCCCTTGGTCTTTACTGCCAGGTGAAAAAGCACGTGCGCAGCTTCCACTCTGAAAAGATCTACCAGTGTACCGAGTGTGACAAGGCCTTCTGTCGTCCCGACAAACTGAGACTGCACATGCTCCGGCATTCCGACCGAAAGGACTTCCTGTGTTCCACCTGCGGGAAGCAGTTTAAGGTAAGACGCCAACCTGCAGCCTGAGGGGACTGTCCTGCCAAGGATTAAGTCAGGCTAAGGACAGACACTGGCTTGTTTCATTATGTAATCTATTTCTAGGGTCATTGTTACCTCTTTCTGTTTATTTAGCGTATCCTTTAGAGTTCTGTTAGATCTTTCTATGACTGCTTGGCCTGTGGGATTGTGTGGCATACCTGTAATATGCTTTATATTGTAATAAGCAAAAAACTGTCTCATTTTATTTGAGACATATGCTGGAGCATTATCAGTCTTAATTTATACAGGTATTTCCATGATGGCCATAACTTCTAATAAGTATGTAATTACAAGATCAGCTTTTTCAGAACTCCTAGGAGTTGCCCACTGGAATCCTGAATAGGTGTCAATGGTATGGTGTACATATTTTAATCTTCCAAATTCTGCAAAATGAAACGCATCCATCTGCCAGACTTCTATTTCTTTGTATACCTTTANGATTACTTCCTGCAGGTAGTGGAGTTTGGTTATAGAAGGAACAAGTAGGACATTTTTTTATGATTTCCTTGGCTTGTTGCCAAGTGATGGAAAAGTCCTTTTTCAAACCTTTGCTATTTACATGGTGTTTCTTNTGNAATTCTGAGGCCTCTAGCATGTTCCTATTAATAACTGATGAATCTCATCATTGCCTTGTGCTAGAGGACCTGGCAGACCCNTATGGGATCTGATGTGTGTTTTATATATATAAGATGTTCCCTATTTCTGATGATTTCTTGTAATTGTATAAATAGTGATGTTAACTCTGTATTATCAGGAATAAATTCAGCAGTTTCAATATGTAAAACAACTCTCTCTGCATATTGACTCGGTAGCTATCTTGAGAAGTTCTGTGAAATCCATAAGTACCATAAGAATGGCCTACAGTTCTGACTTTTGTACAGAATTGTAAGGGCTTTGAGCCACTTTACTTAAATCTCCTGATTATATCCTGCTTTTCCTGATTTATTTGCATCAGTATAGAGTGTGGGGACTCCATAGATTGATTTTTGTTGTACAATATGAGGAGGGACCCATTCAGTTTTTTTTTAAATGAATTCTATTCTCTTGCTTTTGGGATAACACCTGTTAATCTTTCCCAAAAAATTACTGCAGGCTCTTTGCCAGTATTCATTATCTTTCCATAAAGAGGAAATTTCCTCATTAGTTAAAGGTACTACAATTTCTACCTGAAATCTCAGTACTTAGGAGCCTGACTGACACTGGAATTGCCGTGAGTTTGGGGTCGGGTTAGACTATGTAGCAAATTAAGGACCAGCCTGGGTATATAGTTGAAACCTTGTCTCAAAAAACAAAATGAGTGGTGAGATGGATGGTTTAGTGGGTAGGGGTGCTGGCCACTGGGCCTAGCAACCTGTGTTTGTTCCTTGGAACCATACAGTAGAATGAGAGAACTGATCCCACAGGTTGTCCTCTGGCCTGTACATGCAAGCCATGCCCTGTGCACATGCATACACATGATTTTTAAAGACCACCAATGTGAACAGTAAAAATTGAGCTGAGATTTTCCCTATCTCCTCCTCTTCCTTTTCCTCTTCCTCTTCCTCTTCCTCCTTCGTCTTCTTCTTCATCCTCCCACTATCTCTCTTTCTCTTCCACCTTCCTTTTTCTTTGTTTTCTTGTCCAGATGATGTTTTCTGTGTAGGCCATGCTGGCCTCAAAGCTTATTGTTCTCCTACTTTTACCTCCCAAGTCCTGTGATTACAGGCACACACCACCACAATACAGACTGCCATAGTCTCNTCTCATCTCCTCTCCTCTCTCCTTCCTTCCTTCCTTCCTTCCTTCCTTCCTTCCTTCCTTCCTTCCTTCCTTCCTTCCTTCCTTCCTTCCTTCCTTCCCTTCTCCTCCTTTCCCTTCCGTCTCCTTCCCTTTCCCTCCCCCATTTCCTCATTCCTTTCCTGTATGCACCACCCTACGCAGTGACTGTGAAAAAACTCCAGCCATTGAAATCACTACCCTCTGCACAGTGGTCTAAGCCCTCACCTTTCCCCATTCACGGTTTTCTATTCTCTCCTTTTTCCTTCCTTCCCCCTGCCCCATGACTTCTTTTTCTCTCTTTTATTCCTCTTTCCTCTTTTCCTCTTTGCCCCTCCATACCTTCTGTATTAAATATGGGGTCTGAACTTAAGGCTTTGTGTAGACTAGTCACAGACTCTACCAATAAGCTACATCTCCAAACCCATAAAAACGTTCTCTGTGAAGAAATCCCTGTGTTGTGGTGTTACTATTTGCCCATCCATCCAACATTTCATTATTGTTGTTACTTTGAGAAAAGGTCTCATGTAGTAAGCTGGCCTCATGTAGCCTAGGCTGGCCTCAACTGGGATGTGTTACTACGGCTGCCCTTATGCTCCTGATCCCTTGCCTCCACTTGCTTAGAGTGCTGTGATGTGCCATTATGCTGGCCCAATACTTTTTGGTTATTATTTTNTGCCAGATTTTTTGTTTTGTTTTGTTTTGTTTGAGACAGGGTTTCTCTTTGTAGTCCTGGCTGTCCTGGAACTCACTTTGTAAACTAGGCTGGCCTTGAACTCACAGAGATCTGCTTGCCTCTCTGGCTCCTACACCCTTGGTGCCTCCTCTTCCCCTCCCTGAGCCCTGAGGGGAGGGACTTGATGGAGACATCCTGTTAAGGACTGAGTGTTCCAAGGTCTCTTATTCTCTGCATAATGTCTGGCTATAGGTCTCTATGCTTGTTCCCATCTGCTGCAGGAGGTGGCTTCTCTGATGATGTCAGCCATCATCATCAAGGCGCTGATCTATGAGTATAGCAGACTATCATTAGGAGTCATTTTATTGTTTCATTTTTTTTTTTTTTTTTAGAACAGTAGTATTTGGTTTTACCCTAGATCCCTGGGCTATCTAGTCTCAAATTCTTGGTCACCTCAGCAGTGTCAGGTGTGGGTTCCATCTCATTTCGAGTGGGCCTTAAGTCAAATCAGATACTGATTGATTACTCCCACAAGTATTGTGCCACTATTACACAAGCATATCTTGCAGGTATGACATCATGTAGACAAAGAGTTTGTGGTTGGGTTGGTGTTTATGTTTTTCCTTTGGTAGTGTGCAGAGAACTTTCCTATACCAAAATCACTAGCACGTAGGGGTGAAGGCTCTTTGTAGGCACAAGCTCAACTTCACCATGTTCAACCAGGAGTTGTGTAGGTGTTGTCTTCAGCAATGGGGCCTTGCTGTCAGTTTGCGGAGAGCAGCCTATAGTCTTAGCAACAGCCTGGTTGGGGGCTTCTCATGGAAACACTTTGGCCAACAANTCAATTAGATGTAACCCATTCCTGACACTGGAAACTTCATTTGATAACGAGATGTCCAGTTGGGGCTCTGTCTCCCTCGTTATTTGANGAGTTCATATAGATCTTCATATGTGTATATATTTTACAAAGCTTCTCCTGTATTAGGTTTCNATACTGTACCTCTGTTGACGTTAGTTTTAGCTCTCTTTCCACACACTCCCTCCCTGGTCCCCCCTTCCCTCCTCTCCTCACTTATCATCCCGTTCCAGTCCCCCCAGTCCATCCGTAACTATGTGTTTTATTTATCTTAGCCATTCCGATGGATGTAAGATGGAATCTCAAAGTAGTTTTGATTTGCATGTTCCTGATGACTAAGGCTGTTGAATATTTCTTTAAATGTTTCTCAGCCATTTGAGTTTCTTCTTTTGAGAATTTTCTGTTTGGATTTATAGCCCATTTTTAAATTGGGTTGTTTTCTTGATATCTATTTTTTGAGTTCTTTATGTATTTTGTCAGATGTGGAGTTGGTAAAAATCTTTTCCCACTCTGTAGGATGCCACTTTGTCCGAATGGTGGTGTCCATTGCCATACAGAAGACTTTCAGATTCGTGAGGTCCTATTTTTTAATTGTTGTTCTTAGTGTCTATGCTAATGGTGTTCTGTTCAGAAAGCTTTTTTCCTGTGTCAGTGAGTTCAAGGCTATTCCCTACTTTCTTTTCTATCAGGTTTAGTGTATCTGGTTTTATGTTGAGGTCTTTGATCCATTTGAGTTGAGTTTTGTGCAGGATATAAGTATGGATCTGTTTGGATCCATGCAGCCATCCAGTTTGACCAGCACTATTGATTGAAGATGCTGTCTCCCCCACCCCAGTGTGTATTTCTGTCTTCTTTGTCAAAAATCAGGTGTCCATAGGTGTGTGGATCTATATCTGGCCAGATCTTCAATTTGATTCCATTGATCAATGTGTCTGTTTTTGGGCTAATACCATGCTGCTCTATAGTACAATCTGAGGTCAGGGATAGTGATACTTCCTGTAGTTATTTTATTATTCAGGATTGTTTTAGCTATCTTGCTTTCTTTGTGTTTCCATATGGAGCTGAAAATTGTTCTTTCAAGATCTCTGCATAATTGTGCTGGAATTTTGATAGGGATTGCATTGAATCTGTAGAGTGCCTTTGGTAGGATGGCCAATTTTACTATATTAATTGTACTGATCCGTGAGCATTGGGGGATCTTTACATCTTCTGATATCTTCATCAATTTCTCTCTTCAGTGTCTTGAAGTTTTTATCATACAAGCCTCTCACTTGCTTGGTTAGAGTTACCTCCAAGATATTGTATATTATTTGAAGCTGTTGCAAAGATGGTCTTTCCCTGATTTCTTTCTCAGTCCATTTGTCATTTTTCTATTAGAGGACTACTGATTTTTGTGAGTTAATTTTGTATCTAGCCACTTTGTTGAAAGTGATTATTAGTTGTAGGAGTTTCCCGGTAGAATTTTTAGGGTCACTTATGTATACTATCATATCACCTGCAAATAAAGATACTGTGACTTCTTCCTTTCCAATCTGTAGCCCCTTGATCTCCTTCAGTTGCTTTATTGCTTTAGCTAAGACTTCAGATACTATATTGAGTAGGTATGGAAAGAGTAGACATCCTTGTCTTGTTCCTGAGAGATATTAAATGAGTGGTGTTTGTTGATTCCTGTTATTTTGTTGTTGTGAGGTGTGCATGTGCGTGCGTGCGTGCGTGCGTGCGTGTGT
>LZPO01027433.1:62066-73217 GCA_001675575.1 Neotoma lepida | reverse complement strand
AGACAGGGTTTCTCTGTGTAGCTTTGCGCCTTTCCTGGAACTCACTTGGTAGCCCAGGCTGGCCTCGAACTCACAGAGATCCACCTGCCTCCGCCTCCCGAGTGCTGGGATTAAAGGCGTGCGCCACCACCGCCCGGCTATCAGATGCTTATTGTATTACATACCTAGTTCATGCCAGACATGGTTAGATGCTAAAACTAAAATTGAATGCAAAAATAAGTTTTGAGGGAAAGATATTAGCTACTGAGTCTGAGATGATTTGGATACATTCATGAAAGGGTGTTTGGTGATTGAATTATCCTGTAGATTCCTGCTTAAATTTCTGTGGCTCTGTTTTGTTGTTGGGGTAAAGTCATAATTACCTAACAAGTTATGTGTCCTTCTGTCTGCTGTCATACCTTCCCTCTACTTGGTCCAGCCAAACATTGTCTGAAGCTGTTAATTAAAAAAAAAATCACAGATAAGAGTATATAAACAAATACTTGTGTATACGCACATTTATATATGTATATATATTTAAAGCAATGATAAAACATGCATGTCTGTAGGTGTGAGTGGCATTCACCAGTATTTTTACTACTTAGTCAGTCATCATTGATAAGGAGGCTACCAACTATTAAGAGTGCTTGCCTGTGCTCGCTCTCTCTCTTTCTCCCTCTGTCCCTCTCTCATAGGGTCTCATAGCCCAGGTTAGCTTTGACTTTACCATGTAGCTAATGATGGCCTTGAACTTGGGATCCTTCTTAGGGCCTGAGGCAGAAAGATCACTTGAGCTCACTAATTCAAGACCGTCTTAAAAATGAAACCACCATAAAAAAAAAATAGGTTCCCCAAAACTATGTAGCTACCACCTACGGTAGTACAGAATTAATGCCATTTAAGCTCCTATGTATTTTTCTCTTTTCTCTGTCTTACCTTTAATACCTCTTCATTTCCCCCAATTGATAATTACTCTTCTTTGCTGTTGATTCTTCTGTTTCTATGACATTGTTCTAACTCTTTCCAGCATATTTTTCCCCTTTCCAATCCCTTTAACTATCTTAACATTATCTAGGGTAGATGTTCTTGAGCTGTGTACTTCTGTATACTTTAACAGTTCTTAAACTACCGTGTAACTGTGTGTTAAGCTTATTATTTGGTATATATGCATCCGATATATAGTGAGTGAATTAAAAATGAAGTCCATGCTGAACTTGGTGCATACCTTTAATCCCATCACTTGGGAGGCAGAGTCAGGTGTATCTCTGAGTTCAAAGCCAGTGTGGTCTACATAGCAAGTTCCAGGTAGTCAAAACTACATATCTCAAAGTAAGATAAAATATATATTATTTAAAAAATTGAAGCCAGTCCTGCTTCCTCTCTCTTTTTAGTCTTTTTAGTCACATCTTCTTAGACACCCCCTCCCAGTTTTTTCTTGCTGCTTAGTTTAAGTTGAATTTACATGGCTGCCATCATTTGGAAGCAGAGATGGCTTCCAAATAGGCTTCTCTCTGCAATAATTTTCCTTTGGATTATATACTGCTATATTGTGGGTTGGACGCTGTCTTTAATAAACTCTTTATTTTGTTTTAAGATAGAGTCTTGCCGTGCAGCCCAGGCTGGACTTGAACTCATAATCCTCCTGCTTCTGCCTCCTAAGTGCTGGGATTACAGATATGTGCTACCATAGGCAGCTAATCTCTGATTTTTAGAATTGAGTCAAGAGCATTAGAATTTTAGTCTGTTTTAAAAAACTTGAGGCGCGAGATGATGGCTACATAAGAAATGTGAATATACTTACAACTCCTGAACTGTGTACCTAATAGTGATAAAATGGTAAATTTTATGTTTATGAATTTGGCTGCATAGACACAAAACATTAAATACATATTTATCTGTTTCTTTCTTTTTCTCCACATTCTCCCAGCCTGAGGTATTCTTTGAGGTCGTCAGCCTCTCCACATGGCAGGAGGTACTAAGTGACTCTCAGCGTGAACATCTTCAGCAATTTCTGCCTCAGTTTCCTACAGACAGTGTGGAGCAGCAGAGTGAGCTCATCCTTGCCCTGTTCAGTGGAGAGAACTTCCGCTTCGGAAACCCTCTGCACATTGCCCAGAAGCTCTTCCGAGGTCTGTAGCTCAGTGTTTTGTTTTTGATAGGGTTGAGTACACATTTACTTATGTACACATGCCTTTCATTTTCTTCTTCATTTTCATGTGCTGATGTGACCTCTAGGGAGAGTGGTTTTGTGTATTTATTTGCTGCCTGTGCTATTTTTAAAAAATAGGATTGTATTGATTTATGATAGAAAATATATAATACAACTTAGCTATGTAACCATCATAAGAAATAAAATATTTCCAGTATCCTAAAGATCTTTATGACTAATTTTTAAACTTTTGGGGAAAAAGAAAAACTAGTTTTGCTGCTTGTTTTTTTTTTTTTTTTTTTTTTTTTTTCCTGCAGAAAAACATGACATCTCACCACCATGTACACCTTTCTCTTTTAAAGATGGGGTCTCACTATGTAGCCTGGGCTGGCCTTGAGTTTAGGACAGTCCTTTTGCTTTAGCCTGCCTGGGATTTCACACACAGCCACCACTCCTGTCTTAGAGTGTGTATCTTCTCACAAAGGACATCCCTCCACATAACACAGTCCTGTTAGCTGACTGTAAGAAAATTTACACTGAGCGAATAATATAGAATAGTCCTTGCTTTTGTTTTCTTTTCTTTTTGGTTTTTTGAGACAGAGTTTCTCTGTGTAGCCCTGGCTGTCCTGGAACTTGCTTTGCAGACCAGGCTGGCCTCGAACTCACAGACATTTGCCTGCCTCTTCTTCCCAAGTGCTGGAATTAAAGGCCTGCACCACCACTGCCTGGCCACTTTTGTTTTCTTAACTACTCTTGAAATGTCTTTGTAAGTTGCTGTTTAAATTTGTAAAGTACTCAGGGAACATGCAGTGTGTTTTGATTTTGTGTCTACTTAGTTCTAAGTATGGAGGATTCTTTTTTGCTTTCTGGACACTGGCTATTTTGAAGAGCCCAGCACATTTTTGTTGTCCACTGTCCTACTTTCTGGGAATTTGTTTTCTTGCTGCTTTGGATTATGTCACATGCTTTTGGTAAGAATGATATGTGGGCAATTTCCTTCCTTCCCATTATACCATTTCAGAGGAACATGGTTTTCCATCATTGGTAATGCCACCTGTAGTCATTTAGTTAAGTGGTGTCTGCTACCTTTTTTTTTTTTCTTTTTTGGACAAGGTCTCTCTAAAACTGTGTAGTCCTGACTGGCCACGAACTCTCTGGGAGATCATGCTGACCTCAAAGTCACGGTGATCACGTGCCTCTGTCTCCTGAGAGCTGAGAATAAAGGCGTGTACCATATAGCCTTGCTACACTTCTTGATTATAAGGACATCTTTTTATATTTTTTAGTTAAGTCATCTGTTAGGTGGTACTTTGGGATCAAATCTTATTTCTCAGAAGCCCTCCACTGGTGTTTTCTTCCTCCTCCACTGATGATTTTTGCCTGAATTGGCTATTACTTCAAGCATTGGAAGACAATTTGAGGTCACTCTTAGATCACAGTTTGCTCTCTGACCGATGGAGAAGAGCAGAAGCCTCTTCCTTGTTTTTCAGGTGACTTTGTTTTGGCAGACTAGTCTGAAAGGGCAGTGCTATCTCCTTGAGTCATGTTAAACTAAAATACTCGATTTTGGCTTAAGACTAGAGAGAACAGGCCTATCATTTCAAATCTATTTCACATCTCTTGTTTGCCTTTGGTTTTTTTTGAAACAGGGTTTCTCTGTGTAACAGTCCTGGCTGTCCTGGAACTCGATTTGTAGACCAGGCTGACCTCAAACTTAATGAGATCCGCCTGCCTCTGCCTCCCAAGTGCTGGGATTAAAGGCAAACACCACCACNGCCCGGCTCATTTTTTTTTTTTTTTTTTTTAATGGGTGGTATTGGAGATTGAATTCTCACTTGCACATGCTAGACAAATGCTCTACCATTGAGTTGCAGCCCAAGCACCCGTTAGTTTTGTAAGAGATAGTCCTTACTTTGTTATCCAGAGTGGTCCTAACCTGCCCTTATAATCCTCTTACCTGGCCTTCCAAATAGCTAGGGTGATAGGCACACCACTCTATCCAGCTGCTTTTCTTCTCTGATGGGTTATTAGTTTAAAGACAAGTTCTTCTTTGGTTGATAGCATTCTATTTCACTCTGACTCAGTCTCTGGTGGGAAGACACTGTCTTCCCTCATGCAAAACAGTAGGGCCTCTGGCAGGATTTAGAGGGTTATGTAAGGACCCTTACGTCAGTGGGCAGTGCTGTTGTGCATCCCCCACAGTGTATGTTTGTGTGGTAAGTATACAGACAGGTTATGGAGGCGGAGACAGATTTCTGTGTGTTTCTCTGATACTGTATTTCTGTTCTAGTTTTGCTGAAGATAATTGTGTTACTCTGGTTACTATGGTGTCCAGCCTTAATTAAGCTATCATTGTTTTTTTACCGTTCATTTATTTTTGGGTCTGTCTTGATTGTCCTAGTCATTTTTTTCTTTCTGTGCTACAACCACATCTCTTGTGTACTCATTACATATGTGTGGACTGATGCATACAGTTGTACCTGTGTTTTTAAGATGGACACTTTAACCCTGAGGTGGTCAAGTATCGTCAGCTCTGCTTCAAGTCACAGTACAAGCGGTATCTCAACTCCCAACAGCAGTATTTCCATCGGCTGCTAAAACAGATTCTTGCATCCAGAAGTGTAAGTAATGCTCAGAACTAGGTATGCAATATGGGCAGTGACCTGGCATGCGTCATAACATCAAGTAGTGGTTCTGATGCAAAAACTGAAAGAACCACTAACAAAAGTTAGGCTTTCTCTTATCCTCTTATGAGCAATTGTTTAGATTTCAGAGATGTTGAAACATGAAAAACAAAGTACTTCCTTGAATCAGTATTTACAAAGAAAAGCAAAGGGATTCACAAACTAATCATGGGCTATTGAGGATATCTAGGATGCTTTTGGAATTGATGTGCAAGTACATACTGGCCTCTGTCACATACATGTAGAACAGAATTTGGTGGCCTCATGATCCCTTCCAGTTTGATAATTCTCTGAGGCAGAGTTACTAGGAATTCTTAACTTTATTACATTTTTATTTTCTTAATTTGTGTGCAAGTGTGTGCTTATGTGTGAGTGTGCATGTGTCACAGAGCATGTGTGGGTGTGCAAGTGTGTGCTTATGTGTGGGTGTGCAAGTGTGTGTTTATATGTGGGTGTGCATGTGTCACAGCATGTGTGGCGCTCAGCGGGCAACTCACTGGAGTTGTTCTCTCCTGTCATGTGGCTAGGTACAGTGATCATACTTGTCAGGCTTGGTGGCAAGTGTCTTTACCTTCTGAGCTGTCTCACTGGCTCTGTTACAATTTCTTTAAGTTGTTCTTTGAGATTTACTATAGAAATACCTGGATGTTTAATTTAATTCTGAAGCAGGTCAACACTAAAATTGGGTATTTTTGCCATGTCATTCTGGTTGAGTGTTTCTTTTTTTTCCTTTTAAAAAATTTTTTTGGGGGGTGAGGGGACAGGGTGTGTGTGTGTGTGTGTGTGTGTGTGTGTGTGTGTGTGTGTGTGTAGCCCTGGCTGTTCTGGAACTAGCTCTGTAGATGGCGCTAGCCTTGAATTCACAGATCCATCTGCCTCTGCCTCCCGAGTGCTGGGATTAAAGACGTGTGTCACTGCTGCCTGGCAAGGTGCTACTAGAAGTATTTTGAATTTCAGATTTTTGAGAGAGTTCTGGAATCCTTGTATATATTTCTTGGGATAAGACACAGTTATAAACAAAATTAGGTTTAACACAAAGCTCATATATGTAGACTGAAGGTGATTTTATAAAGAATTTTCAGCATATTCCCTGTGCTTGGGCTTCAGTCTGTGACACAAAATGCAGTGTAGCTGTTTTCGCTTGTGCTGTTGCACTGGTACTCATGAAATTTCAGGTATCATGAATGATAAACTAAGTAGTTTAGGTACTTTTTCTTTATGCATAATCAAACATGGTGTATTTCCTTGTTACTTGGAGGGGTGAGAGGCTTTTTTAACATTGAAGAGAATGAAACAGGGACTTGTAAACTATCAAAAGAGCAAGATTTGATGATGACCTGGCCTCTCATCTGGTCTCTTGATAGGATTTGCTGGAGATGGCTCGTAGGAGTGGCCCGGCTCTTCCCTTTCGGCACAAGCGCCATTCCCCATCCCGAAGCCCTGAGGAGCGGGAGTGGCGGACCCAGCAGCGTTACTTGAAGGTCTTGCGGGAAGTGAAGGAGGAGTGTGGTGACACTGCCCTGTCCTCTGATGAAGAGGGTGAGTGTCTTTGGGTACTTCTGGGAGTCTAGGGTACTGGAGCCAGTGGTAGCCATGTATTTCCCAATAAAGGAGCCCTCTGAGTTGTCTTGTTTGCGGGGGTGGAGAGTGGGACTCACCAGCTCTTGGTGGTTGAGTTGCTGAGACGTGTGTAAGAGTGACTACACGCCCTCTTTATTCTTGTGCTCATGTGGCACTTAGGTTAGATGAGAACATCTTGGACAGATCCCTGTAGGACAGGGTCTTTCCTCTGGTCCCATTGTGCCACTTGAGAGAACTGCTTTTCCCCTTACAGGAGAGTAGTAGTGACTGTTGGCCTGCTGCAATGCGACCCCATCACTCTGTTGAAGTCTCTCTCCTGGAAGAGCCGTTTAAATGACCTAAGTGTGCTCCAGCTCATCTGGGGAAGGGTCAGAAAGGAATGTGGAACCCTGGCCTCCATGTTGTTGGCTTAGCCCTCTTGAACCCAAATGGCCACTTACCCAATCTCCCCTATTGGAGTCCACAGCCACGTTGGATTTACAAGAAAAATTTTCTTTTGAAGATCTCAGCTCATGGCTTCCAAGCTCTCCAGCACGTTCTCCTAGTCCTGCGGTGCCCCTGAGGGTGGTGCCCACGCTTTCCACTACGGATATGAAAACTGCAGGTGAGAACTGAGCTGATGCTACTGCAGTTCCAAGACATCATGGTGTAGAAAAGTGAGAGCCTCTAGGGAGGAGAGGACTAGATTTTTGCCTGTCAGGAAACAGCACTGCTACTTAGAAGTGGGAAATTTGGAGAAGTGTGGTACCATGTAGTACTATTACCATCTAGAGGTAGGCTTTCCTTTATTTTGAAATTGTCCTCAGGAGCTGAGCAGTTGTTATTTTGGGCTAAAAAAGCATAATCTTGCTTGAACTAGCAATAGAGTATGCAACCAGACCCATGGCAACTCCCTAGGCTGTAAAGACAAAGAACTTGAATTTGGAATAGGAAACAGGAGAATGCCAAGCCTCTTGAGTGTGCTTATGCGTCTGCTACATAATTGAAGTCACTTATTGAGCAATGTATAGAGAAATGATGGAATACTGATCCTGGAACTGTGTGAAGACTTCTCTGCTTACATTACACAGAATCGGAAGTAGCTTGCTTTTGAATGTCTGGGTGACTAGGCAGATTTAAGTTAGAGCATCATCGTAGTGAATGACCTGGTCCATGTGGTTTGGTTCATTTACTTTCAGATAAAATAGAGCTGGGGGACAGTGACCTGAAGATAATGTTAAAGAAGCACCATGAGAAGCGGAAACATCAACCAGTAAGATTGTGGTGGGAGAGGCCATTCGTAATTTTCAGTCTGATTCTTTTGGTTTGGCTGCCCTGAGGCAGTGGGAGTCACTACCTGCATTGTGCTTTTGTTGTCATTGTCAGAGACAGGAGCAGCAAGAGAGGCTACTTAGCATCAGAGGTGTGAGAGGGCAGTCAGGTGCTTTGGCTTTGCAGGACATGGTTGACAATGTGAGCTTCATTCAGTCTTAGTGGTTACACTGGTGTGTGAATGAATCATGATCTCCTCTCATTCCCAGAGGCTGAGTTTATTTATCCTTGGTCCTGCAACCAATAAATGGCAGAGCAAGAGTCAGACTTTGTGCGCTTCCATTTTGTTTTGCCCCCATTGTCATGTCATTATGAAGGCACACCAAGGTGAAGTGGCAGTGGAGAAGACAGCTGTCTGAGGCAGAGGGGTGAAGTGGGGAGATTAGGGAGGGAGAATTGAGTTCTGTCTTCTCTGCTTATACTGATAGCAAGCAGACCTCTTGAGTCCTCAGAATCTTATTTTCAGACTTGTAAACTATAGTAGTAGTAAAANTATTTTATGAGCATGTGAAATAAGAATGCAGAAGGGCTTAATGAACTGCAGCTGCCCTATAGCAGAAAGGGGGGGCAGGTTTTTGTGTGCACCACTGTGAAGTGTTGGTATTTCTATATATTTTAATTCAACATGATTCCCTCGAGTATCCCTGAAATACTGTATCCTTAGGTAAATTGGCAGTCACCGTCAATTTGCGGTTCTTTTTTGGACCTCTATAACCAGATCTCTGATGTTGTACCTAGGATCACCCAGACCTTTTGACAGGGGACCTGACCCTCAGTGACATCATGACTCGAGTAAATGCCGGCAGGAAGGGCTCTCTAGCAGGTAAAAGACTATGGGTCCCCTCTTAGATCCCTTCACCTGACTTATGATATTATTGTATGATATACTGTCTATATGTGACAAAAATAAGTGGAACCATAGCTTCCTTTATGCTGACCACCTTTGTTTTGTAATTGCCCTCTGAATTTAAAGTTAGCACAGCAGGGTGTGGGGAGAGGGCTCAGTGGATACAGTACTTGCTGTGTGAATGTGAAGACCTGAGTTTGCATCCCCCAGCACCCATGTAAAAGCTGGGTAAGTGTCACAGCCTGCTGTAGTCCCAGTACTCCGGAGGCTGACAGGGGATCTCCTGGGCAAGTGGACTGGCTAGGCTAGAGAGACCCTGCTTCAGTAAACAAAGTGGAGAGTGATTGAGGAAGATGTTCCATGTCAACTTCTGGCCTCCATGTGCACATACATACACCTACACGTGAGCATGGGTATACATGCACATGTGCCGTACACATGGATACTCGAATAAAATGAAATCAAACCAAATCAGCACAGCGTATCATTAAATGCTAAAATTAAATTATAAGTCATGTACTGAGTTTGGTTTTCAAAAATATCTAAATGTCTTACTACTGCGTCTTTGACAGGCTTTGGGAAAGTGAATGCAGGTAAGACCTCTCACTTCATAATGCAGGTTTGTGAGTTACGTTTTTTTTTCTCCTTCCTAGCCTTATATGATTTGGCTGTTCTTAAAAAAAAGGTGAAGGAAAAAGAGAAGAAGAAGAAAATAAAGTTGATTAAATCTGAGGCAGAGGATCTGGCTGAGCCTCTAAGCAATACTGAAGGGGTCCCAACTCTCTCACAGGCCCCCTCTCCCCTGGCAATATCGTCTATCAAGGAAGAGTGAGTGGGGCACAGAGATAACTGGCTATGCTGGGAGGGAGGGAATTAACCCAGGCTGAGTCCAGTCTTGGGACTGGTGTGAGCTGACTGTGTGTGCTTAGCCCTGGGATCTTTCTGGGAGAATGTACCGTGTTCTCTTTTCTTAAGTTCTTGAGTTCTTGTGCTTCTTATAAGGAGGCTCAGGGGACCGGAACCAATCTGGTATGTGTTCTTGGTCATTTGGTTTTTTTTTCCACNTTTGCATTATTCCTCAGTTCCAGTGTGTGTTATTGACAGGCTGCAGTGTGTACAGCAAAGAAGACTCGGGTTAGAATAATAAATCAGTGACTTCTATTAATAAATACNCATAGATTTGGGTAAATGTCTTCAGCAGTATGAACTTATAGTTTTGCTTGGCAGTCTAGATAGCTAGTTTTCTATGGCAAAATTAAAAAGACTTTTATCATTTATGATGAAATCACTTTTCTCTCTAGGATCATGACAATGACGGCAAGATCTCTTTTGCAGACTTTGAAAAAGCAGTGAGAAAAGACAGGCTTTTGTTGGAGGCGTTTGGACCATGCCTCCCAGATGCAAAGGTAGTTACCAATTCTAAAAGCTTCAAGTTGAGGGAAAAATTTCATTGAAAGTATGTAACATTTGTGTGTGTGTGTGTGTGTGTGTGTGCGCACGTGCATGTGCATATGTTGTATATGTGGAAGTCAGAGACAGCTTGGAGTAGCTGGCACTCCCCTTCTACTGTGTGGTGCCCAGACATCAAACACTTAACATTTTCTTCCCTCCTTGTTAGGCCCCTGGAAGACATCAAGCCCTGCCTTGGAATCAATGAACTGTTTTCCAGTTTTTTCTCTCTTCTGTTAGAGATCTTGCTGGAGAGTCAAGCCAGCCTTCCTATGGTAAGAGTTTCAGATGCTCAGGCTTTGCAGTTGCTGCATTCTTGAGTGGTCTCTAGCTTCTGGTTCTGCTTCCTTTCTGTTGCTGTGATGAAGATATGGACAGAGCAACTTGAGGAGGAAAGCGTTTGTTTCAGCTTATAGTCCCATCAGGAAGGGAAGTCAAGGGGGTTACAAGGAGGACTCCTGCTTACTGGCTTCCCATGCCCTTACTCAACGTGCTCTCTATACTACCCAGGACCACCTGCCCACCTCCCACATCAATTATTAAGCGAGAGAATGCCTCACAAACTTGCCCACTGAGGTTAGATAAGAGGTTATCCCTCAAGGAAGGTGCTCTCTTCCCAGATGACTAGCTTGTCAGCTTGGCAAACCTGACCAGCCTGGTGGGAAGTAGAACTCAGCTGGATCCTCCTACAGCACTGCAGTTAACGTACACTGGACATTTGGCAAACCATATACATGCCCTGCTGCTCTGACACACCCTGGAATTGTTGGTGTAAAGAGAAACCTAACTGGGTTCTATCTTCCTCAGCTGGAGGACCGGGTTTTGGACTGGCAATCTTCTCCATCCAGCTCCCTCAATAGCTGGTTCTCTGCTGCCCCCAACTGGGCTGAGTTGGTGTTGCCTGCTTTGCAGTATCTTGCTGGAGAAAGCCGAGGTGAGTTTTTTTCCTGTGAGGTTTCATTGTTTTCCCTTTTTTGTCTAAAGAATTCTTCTAGGATGACTGTAGCATAAAATAAGTTTTGGTTTTGCCCAATCACTGGGCATGCTTTAGTGAAACATTTCACTATTAGGATAAGAATTTGTAACCTGTATTTATGTTCAAGATATCTGTATATTATCTCTCCTGCAGTTGTACATCAAATGTTTTAATT
>LZPO01027433.1:27952-42957 GCA_001675575.1 Neotoma lepida | reverse complement strand
CCCAAATGCTCCTAGTTACACACGTAACACAAAATGCAGTTTCCAGCATTGTTCAAAGTCCCGGTCTGTTAGCTGAGTGTGTGGTGTATTCCTGTAATCCTAGCATGAGAAAAGCTGAGGCAGGAAGACTGAATTGAGGGACAGCCTGGGCTATATAGAGAGACGCAGTCTCAAGTTCCCCGACTCCCAAGTCCAAAGTCTTCTGACTTAAGGCAAACTTGGAGCTTGAGCCCCTTGTGACAAACAGGCAGTTACTGCTCTTTAGGTAGTGGAACAAGTGACATGTAACTTAAGTTATAAGCAAGTTTACTGGAGTTACTTGGGTTCTGACTGCAGGAGTATTGGGACCCTTGGAGGGATGGGGATTGGAGGTGTCTGTAGTGCTCTCGCTTCTCTGTAGGCACTAGTTGTTTTGCTGTCTCTCTTTCTAGCTCACAAAAGCTGATTGTTTTCTTTGTAGGGGAAGCTACCTACAAGGATCACAGTTCCTCTCTCTGTGATTAGCCAGCCAATGAAGGGCAAGAGTGTGGTCACAGCCCCCATCATCAAAGGCAACCTTGGAGCCAAGTGAGTGCTGTTTGTGGAAGAGCAAATGCAGTTGTTGCAGAATGGGAAGGTGGTTGGCAACTGACATTTTCATCAGTAATACACATCACATCCCCAGTNCTGTTTTTGAATGCAATGATTAAGGCATAAAAGGCCCATTCTGTGCCCAGCTTATATTGTAGAGCAGGGAGAGGAATACAGCAGGAGTAGTAAAACAGTAATATATTGAGTGGTAGAAAATGAGGAAGGTGCAGAGCGTTGGGTGGGATGGTTGGAGGATATTGGAGGATCAAAGGATCCTCCCTTTGATATTTGAGCCTGAGCTCAAGACAGTTTGGTGAATGTTGGTTTCATGGATAAAAGGCCGATGCAGTCATTCTGNCATTGTTAATCATGATGAAGCTGTTTGGGGCTGTGGGGGTGGCCTTTTTCTTTCCTAAAAGACAGGATTCTTACTCAGTTGCTGAGGTGTAGGAGTCTGCTGGAGTCCAGCTCCAACCTGCTCCCACCTTTTGAAGGGTTCTTAGATGGAGGAGAGGGGAATGAGGAAATACTAAGTAAAAAGAAAGAGACTATAAGAAAGACAGAGACACAGGATAGCCTCAGGAGGGCCCAGGGTCAATACCCAGTCGCCCAGAGCTTTATTCAAAAGGGCTTTTAATAATACACCAAGGGGAGAGGCAAAAGACCTCCCCCTTGCGAGATCAAAGCACACCGTACAGCCAAGTGTAGACCCTTCCAAACACCTGGTAAACACACCCCTGGCCAAATCATCCCATTATGCAGCCCTGCTGGGTAAAGCAAGCCCAGATTCTCTGACCCTGAGTAAAGTCTCACTAGATGGCCTCCGTGGGCCTCCACGCTGAGGCCGGCTCACAGCTGCACTCTCTGTGGTGCACTCAGTTCTTGTTCCCATGTATCCAACTGGGAGAGTTTCTTGCCAGGGACACATGCTTCCTGGCAGTGTCTGCCTCTTACGGGGCAGAGTACAGAGTTTAGGCCATGTTGTCCACTACTCTGGAGGCTCCTGCCATGCAAAGTCTAGAAGTTTAGAAGAAAGGTAGCCCTAGTATGAGATTCCATTTGAATCCAGGATGCTGAGGTTTTTACTGGGCATCAGTCCCCTCTGTTGCCCTTCATTCAGTATGTAGCTTCAGTCTGAGCTAGAACAATATGGTCATACCTTACTTCTGTTTCCCCTCTACAGTCTCAGTGGGCTGGGTCGCAACATCATCCTCACAACTATGCCAGCAGGTACTAAGCTCATTGCTGGCAATAAGCCAGTGAGTTTCCTCACTGCCCAGCAGTTGCAGCAGCTTCAGCAACAAGGTCAGGCCACACAGGTAAGGTCTCATGCAGACTGTTGACCATCTCGGGCTTGTCTGTTTCCTTTGCTTTTCTTAATAGATAAGCCTACTTGCTGTTCACTGATCAAACCTCTTTGTAAGCAGGTGCGCATCCAGACTGTTCCCGCATCCCATCTCCAGCAGGGCACAGCTTCTGGCTCCTCCAAAGCAGTCTCCACTGTTGTTGTGACCACTGCTCCATCTCCTAAACAAGCACCTGAACAACAGTGACCAAGGAAGAGAGGCAGCTTGAAGAGACCAGGCCTCGTGCATCTCGGCTGACAGAAAGGGAGCAGGGAGGTTGCTTCATTCCTCTGAGCTCTCCTGCTTGAGGCAGGGTGGTGGAGGGTGATGGCAACTGTGGCCGAGATTGTGCAGCCACACTCCAGAATGAAGCCCTGACAAGGTTCCATTTTAGGGTTCTAGGGCTGCCATGTCTAGTCCAGAAGGAGAGAACATCAGAGTCATGGGAGGTAACAGTCACACAAGCCAGAGTTACCTCCTGAGGGTCGGGTCCCCAGGGAGCAGGCTTGTCAGTTGGTGAGCGGGCCAGCAGTGAAGAAGCCTCATTCTGTGTGAGGATTTTACTTTTTAGTTTTTGATCCTCTTGGTGACTTGTCCAGATGTGAGTTTTGTGTCCAGAAAATTTTGTGTAACTTATTTTTTTAAAGAACTTACTGTGCATCTTTTATCAAATAGAAGCCTGGGCTTTAGTGCCCCTAAACTCATCCCTTACTCCTTTGGCCAGAATGAGAGCATAACAAGACTCTGACCAGGTTGGTGGCTTACTTGATAATGACAAGTTACATAGTAAGGAAATGTAGGCCATGAGGTCANGGGAGACTAGTTTGGCACCACTTACTACAGATGAGTGTTGGGATCTTGGTTGTCCCTGTATCTTCATTTGTGGGCATTTTCCTTNACAAGCCTGTTCACATGGAAGTTCAGAGCTGTTGGACAAGGAGGGAGTAGGGGATGCTGGCCAAGATGCTGCTCACACAGTGCACTTGCTTACAGCCAGAGATTGCACATTCTATTTGCTGTAGAACAGCAGTTACAAACCAGACCCTTGCAGCCGGTCACTTGACTGGAAAATAGAAGAAATGGTGGAGGTGAGGACAGCAGTAGGCACTGCCTGGCAGTGCCAGCTTCAGGAGAAGTAAGTCTGAGTTTGCAGTTTTTATTCCTGGCCATTTCACACTTCTCAGCCACCACCAGCCACAGACAGCTCAGCAGGATGCTTTTTTAAAGTCCTATGTACTTAGTGTACTGGTCACATCTTACATGTCCTGCTGTGGTGCAGGGGTGGGTGGGAAAGCCTTTCTGTAGGGACAGGGCTTCCCTGTCTCTTTGTGAAAGTATCCAAATTATTAAAAATGTATCTTTCATCTCTGTGCCTTTAATGGTTTTCTTTTATGGGGATGTAGAGCTAGGGCCACATAGAATAGAAATGGCCTGGTTTAAGTGGTAGGTAGGTTGAAACTGGGTTAGCAAGTTGCTAAGAAACAAAAGGTTTTGGCTACAGAGTGGCTTTACAATTGCACTTGATTCTTANAGCAGTTTTGTCAATTAGAATTGTCATCCCTCTTTAATAGTGAGAAGATAGTAAATCTGAGTGGAAATTAGAGAAAACTAAGGTGAACACCTGGTCTTGGAATCGTAAGTCAGGTCCTGGTGCTGGAGATGTAACTTAGTGGGGAGAGAGCACTAGCNAGCATACTAGAGGCCCAGGTTGGATCCCCAGCACTCCTGAAGTGGGATGGTAGAGTCACATANGCCTGTAATGTAATCTCTTCTCTAGAGGTAGAAGCTGGAGGATTAGAACTTGAGACTCATGCTTGGCTCACTTCAGCTGGCTAGAAGCCCACCTGGATGCTACATTAGAATAGAAAAGTTAGGTCCTCCCAAATCAGATCCCCTGTGTGCTGTACTCTTAAGGAAGACTCGCTGGAATGGGTCCTGGTGCAACTCAGGAGTAATTAGAGTTTGGTGGGAAGGAAGCCTGGCCCTCAAAACCACAGGTGACAGGATGAGATGAAATCACTCTTGATGGGTGCCTAGAGGACTGCTGTGGAAATGGACTGAAATGATGAGAAGTGGGAGGACTATAGTGAGGGGAATAAAAATTACCTGTGTGCTTTATAGTTTTGGATATCATATTTCACACAGAAATATGTGATATGTGATAGTTTCTGGACAGCAATAAGAGAAGGCAAGAGATATTCTCTCAGATACTTACTGTTGGCTAAAACCTCTTCTGATTTTACTTAGCAAATCCCATAAAAGTAACTCTNGCATTTAGCTTTAGATCTATTCCACACTTTTATATACTGAAGTAACCTGATTGCCCATCTGGTCAGTACATGCAGATATATTGGATATGTATATCCTGGAGAGCACAGATTTAAAATACAGGCTTATTTCATGATGCCAGTTTGTGGGGTTGACTCCCCAAAAAGTCTAGTTTGGGTACTTCCTAGTCTGTTGTTGGAATAGTAAAGATAAGAGACCTCCTACTGGAGTTGGCTACAGCAAAGAGAGGTAATTAGAATATTAGTGCCTAGTAGTACAACTGAGGGATTAGATCAGGAGAATAATGATACTGTAATTAATAGCTCTCCACCTAGGTTAATCGAGGGTGGTAAGGCTAGGTTTGCCAGGCTAACTAGGATTCATCAGGTGGTTATTAGTGGGAATACTGTTTGTAAACCTNGGGTTATGATTATAGTTCAACTGTGGATTCATTCTTAATTAGTGTTTGCTAAACAAAATAATAAGGATGAGGTGAGTCCATGGGCAATTATTAGTGTGGTTGCCTCTATAAAGCTTCATGGAGTTTGAATCACGATGGCTGCAGTTACTAATGCTATATGGCTTATTGAGGAATAAGCGATGAAGGGTTTTAAGTCTGCCGTAGGCAGATAGAGCTAGTTATGACTATTCCTTATAATGAATAATAAATGCGTAGGCTATGGTTTTGGTTATAGGGTCTAGGATTACAGAAATTCATATTATACCATAGCCTCCTAGTTTTAGTAGAATAGCTGCTAAAACTGTCGATTCAGCAATTGGGGCCTCTACATGTGCTTTAAAGTCATAAGGGGACTCCGTATAGTGTATTTTAATGAGGAATGCTATTATACAGGCTAGTCATAAAATATTATTAGATCATGTGTGGCTGAGTGAGGTAAAGTTAAGGGGGAGGAGGAGAAATTTAATGTTCCTGTAGAGTTTTGAGTGAAGATAAGGGCAGTGAGTAGTGGGATGGAGCCAACTAGTGTGTAAAATAGGAGATAAGGTCCAGTGTCCAACTGTTCTGTTTGATTACCTCATCAGGTAATGGTAATAAGTGTTGGGATTAGGGTAGCTTCAAATAAGATATAAAATGTTATTAATTCATTTGCAGAGAATCTTATAATTAGTAAAATTTGTAGAGATACCAGTATGGAAATAAATTTTTTTTTTATTTAGTTCTGTTTCCTTTTTGATGTGGTTTTGGCTGGCTAGGAGTATTAGAAGTAGAAGTCATGTTGTGAGAATAACTAGGGGGGAAGATAGTGAATCAATGGAAACTAATAATGAAAAATGTAGGTTATTTATATCACTTTGTCATAGGAGGATTATGGAGAGTAAGCTGATTAGGAAGCTATGAGAGGTCACATTAATTCATAAATTTTTATTGTTTGAGAGTCAGATAAGAGGAAGTAATATGAAGGAAGGGAAAATAATTGTTAGCATTGTAATAGGTTGAGATTTTGTACATAGTCTGTGCCGTATGTATTTGATACTTTTACTAATAGGGCTAGTCTTACAGCCACTTCACATGCCGTGAAAACTAGAATTACGATAGGAGTTGAGTACATTATTATTGAGTGCAAGTTAAGGGATGTGATTGTGGCTATAATGAATAGTGCAAGTATTATGCCCTCTAGGCATAGGAGTGTAGATATTAGGTGGGNTCGAAATACAAGTATCCCTNGGAGAGAAAAAATGAATGCCAGTGTAATATTAAGAGCCACAGATGTCATTTTGGTAATTATGATACCATAATCTAATGAGTCGAAATCATTTATTTTAGTTAAACTAATTACCAGTTCTATTTGGTTCATTCTAGGCCTTTTTGTAGTCATTTGTAAGCACCAGTATTTTAACATGTGTGCTTTCTTCATATGTAGACGTCAGGGGGTTCCAGGCAGGCAATGGGGCAGCTGTGGTGGGAATAGCTGTGCAGGGAATAGCTCTTGCAATACAGTGGCATCATTGATCCTCAGCTTCTAGTGGACAGATTGGTAAAATTACTCAGACCATGTATCCAAAACAGGATTTAGTAAAAAGCATTCTGATTGACTTGTACTTTAAGATTTATTTTTATCTTTGTGTATCTGTATTTTTGTGAGTATATGTCATGTATGTGTGGGGACCAGTGGAAGTCAGAAGTCATTCAGATGTAGGAGCTGGGAAATGAGCTCTGGTTGTCTGGAAGAGCAGGAGGTGCTCTCCAGCCCTGTGGCTCATACTGTAACACTGTTTAAGAATGTTTTGCTGGGGCTGATCTTTCAATAAAGGTGTCCCAAACCANTGGTTAGAGATACAAAAATAAATTTTAATATTTTATATTTAATAGTTGTATGACAGTCCCTCAAGAATACTGTTTCTTTATTCTGCCAATATAAAAAGTCTCAAGTGCATCTTTTTTTCTATGAAAATAGAACAGGAAATAAGTTCCTTTTCCAACCTGGACCTGAGGAAAGAACAAATTTTGTATTGTTTTGGTGAATGGGTCTTTAAATATTTGGGTTGGGTTCCTGCTCAGCTGGCAAACCAAGAGGACCCTTGAAAAGGGAGNCCAAGAGTTCTCTAATACTTAATGTTTTCAAATTATTCTTAATCCTACATGTGACTTCCTGCAGGGCCAGCTAGCTGACCTGAAGAACTTGCTGTAAAATATCTGTGTTGAGTGTTTGTGAAAGAACTGGTATGGAATGTGAGAAAGACACCAGACTTTGAAGTAATAGTGTTGATGGGTTTTGCCAGTTGGTCGCCATTTGACCTTATACTGACCAACCGCAGGAGGTTGTGAGATCTGCTGAGATGGAGTGCATCCTGGTATCACAGAATGCTGCACAGTGAAAGGTATTACTTGATCTTGAAGACCTTTCAACTTCAGTCAGCACAGAAGCCCTTTTTACCAGGAAATAATGTGTGTTTAGTCCCCATGTTGTATTGTGGCTTTGTATGTACTGTTTTCTATGCCTGGTGTGCCTTTTCTAAAGGGCCACCTCGCCATTTCTCCTCTGCTCCTTCCTCTGTGGTTTGTGCGTAGTACTTTTTTTTTAGGTTTATTTATTTTAATTTTATGTGTGTGGGTGTTTTGCCTGCATGTATGTATGTGCCCTACACGTGTGCCTGATGCCCCGGAGGTCAGAAGAGAATAACAGATCCCCTGGAACTGAAGTTCTAGACAGTAGTGAGCTGCCATGTGGGTGCTTGAAATCAATCNTGGCTCCTCTGGAAAAGTGTTCTTACCTGCTGAGCCATCTCTCCATCCCCTGTACTTTTGTTTGTTTGTTTGTTTTCTGTTCTGTTTATTTTGTTTTTGTTTTGTTTATTTTGTTTTTGTTTTGTTTTGTTTTGAGACAGGGTTTCTCTGTGTAGCTCCTGGCTGTCTTGGTACTCAATTTGTAGTCCAGGTTGGCCTTGATCACCTGTCTCTACCTCCCAAGTGTTGGGATTAAAGGCATGCACTGCCACCACCACCACCCAGCCTGCCCCTGCACTTTTTTTTTGTAATTTATTCATTATGCATACAGTGTTCTGCCTGCATATATCCCTGCAGGCCGGAAGAGGGTACCAGATTTATTTATTACAGATGGTTGTGAGCCATCTTGTGGTTGCTGGGAATTGAACTCAGGTCCTCTGGAAGAACAACCAGTGCTCTTAACCTCTGAGCCATCTCTCCAGCCCCTGTACTTGTTAAGAGTACCCATCACACTACCTAATGATAGCCTCAGGAATTCTCTCTTACATTATACTGTCAATTCCTTGATGGACATCTCATTAATCCTTGCAAACATTTCAGTGCTAGGATGTTTAATAAATACTTGTTGAGAAAAGTTATAAAAAATAAACCCCACAAAACAAAATATCCAGAATCAATAGTACAATATCAAGTCTATATTAAGAATTCAAAATCCTTACCTTTTGGTTTTAGCTGTTGTAAATTTGGAGGTCTTTGATAACCTGAATTTCCCCCCTCTGTATCTAGGAGGTANAGACTTGCTATATAATGTCCCTCNATAGGATAATGTTGAGGAATCAGACAGTGGAGTCTCAGCTCTCAGCTGAGCTATGAACTGTGAACTAGCTACTTGATTTAAGAAAATTGTCTTTCACCTGATTTTATCTCTAATCAAGATTAAAGTGCAGTACTCTGGTATTTTATCTCTAATCAAGATTAAAGTGCAGTACTCTGGTATGACTTACTAGAGAATGTGTAAAAAGTTAACACTTCAAATACCAAAGCTTGTGAGTTTCTTTATTGTTTAACAAACATGTTAGAATTTGGATTGAAGGCACTGTCTGTCATCTTCTAAGTCCTGACACATTTCTGAGAAGAAAAAGGACCTGCGTGATTGAGAGAAGAGGGGCAAGTTACCAGAAGCAGCAGGTGATGTCCTGTCAGATTCACAGTTCACTTCATCCACACGGTCACTTCCTGTTGGAGGTGTTCAGAGTCTTAACAGCAATTCCTCTACAAGAACAGGCTTGCTACTGAAAGGTGTTCCTTTTAAATTATACTTAAATATCCAAATAGCACAGCACATAAAAAAATACCTGAGGTCTACTTTCCTGTACTTGAGCCTCCAGCTTTGTATTAGATGAGGAGCCCTAAGAGCACACTAAGGCAAGCCCTAAAGTAGAGGGGACATGCTACATTCGCTCCAGCTATTCACAAAGGATGTGAGGTCTCCACTTTCTCAGGATCTGATGTCACTCCTCATCCGAGCCACTCAGAAGGGCTGACTGGTAAGTGTGATCAGACTTGAGCTTCTGAATCCCAATGATTTCTCCTTCTGCATGTCTCTTCACTCGAGTCAGAAAGCTGTAGTAGACATAAGAACCATTAAATCAGCCATTAAAGTCCTCTGTTCACTAACTCCATGATGTAAAAGAACGGCAGAGCCTTTTTTTAGGTGTCTATTAAACATGGTGATAGCACGTCTACATATGCGCCTTCTCAGGATTCTACTCACAGTAGAGAAAAAGACTCAATGGTAACCAAAATATTCTTGAGACTAGATTTAGTAGATTTAGGCCTCTGGCCATCTAGCTATTTTACTGACTAGAAAGTAGAGCTGGAGGAAACTTTTTTTTTTGTTTCTGGGGTTCTTCCTGGGTGAAGTATATCTCCTTTGAGTCTAGGGAAATAAGACCTGGGGGGGAAAGTCAGGGGCAGCTTCCACAGTAACAGGTCTCCATAATAACACATACCAAATTTCAGTTTTGTTTTCCATTTAGTATTTGGTCAAATTACTCAGCCTTTTGAAGCCTTGTTTCCCCATTTGTTAAAAACAAAATGAAACAATACATAGTAAAGTGATGAGGGTTACAGGAGTCAGCATGTGGTGCCTGGGACAGTAATTGCAGGGATTCAATAGTTCTTACAGTCTGTATTAGGTTAAAAGTTAGTTAGAAAGCACTTTCTGCTCTTGGACATATTTTGATGTCTGTATATTTAGAAAGTAAGCAAAGCAAGTCTGGAAGTAGATGATGGGTCCANCAAACCAGTGACAGTAGGGACTTCAACCCAGGCTGATCGCTGGTTTAAGGGTTTCCCTCTATGTACCAGCTTAAAATCTGTTTGAACTGCACTTGAAACCTAGGTTTAGCATGACCCAGTCAGGCAGTTTAGTGTAGCAGAGCCTCCTTACACTCACTGGCAAATAAGAACTATGGTAACAGCCCTACAAATGAAGAGTGCTTGTGCAGAGCTTAGCATGAAGTTGGCAGGAATTAAGTAGAAGTTAACCACCAACACTTGGAGTCTAGTTAGGGAGAAAAAACTTGACAAAATTTTTCAAACATACCAGTAAACAAGAGAGTAGTTGATGGCTGTGATGCAAAGGGCAACCACATAGTGCCAGCAGAAGCACATGGTAATAAACATGACATTGTCCNTGTCTTTCTGGTCCCACTCTGGTGTTCCAAATGGGGGGAACAGGACAAATCCAATCTGGAGGAGTAGAGGGGAAAGTTTCTGGTTGGTTGTCTGAGAAGCAACCTGGTCGTCTCCATGGCCCCCAGAGTGGCTCTCTTATGTTCTGCACTCTCACAGTTCCTGCGTGAGTCACACCAAAAGCCCTGTTCACACCGGAAAGTTAAGTTTGGTTGTGGTACAGGATGATTAAGAAATAGCTAAACTTGCCGGGCGGTGGTGGCGCACGCCTTTAACCCCAGCACTCGGGAGGCAGAGGCNGGAGGATCTCTGTGAGTTCGAGGCCAGCCTGGGCTACCGAGTGAGTTCCAGGAAAGGCGCAAAGCTACACAGTGAAACCCTGTCTCGAAAAACAAAAACAACAACAAAAAAAAATAGCTAAACTTTAGGGCTTTCATTTTATATGAGTACTTTAGTAAATACAGAGTACCAGTCAGTGTACCAGCAAGCTATTAGTGGAGAAAAATTGCATAGGTCAAAGGGTAGTGTGGGGATAAAAAGGTCATCTGGACCAGACCCCACACCCTCACCCCCCTACCCCCACTATATCTGTTGTATTTTCAGGCAACAAGCCACTTGGGGATTTTTCTTGGGCATTTCTGAGGGGGCTTCTCAACCCAGACTTATGAGGAGCTTGAGTGGATGATCACCTGCCAGAACCAGGTTCCCTGAAGAATAAGGAGACTGGTTCGGAAAAGTTCCAGCACAATGTTATCCCGAAAGAACACCTCCAGGAAGATACTGACACTCGCTCCAAACAAACCAAACAGCAGAAGTGAGTGGATGTGCTGGTCCAGTGGAGGTCGGTTGTGGACGTGGAAATAGAAGAGAAAACCTGTGGCAAACCAATGATAGCCATCAGAAACTTGCTTGGTTCTACTTAAGATTCACTCTGGCCATTCCCGATGATTGGGATTGTTTCCCCTATACGTCAATCAAGATTCTTTAGCATTTCAGGAAGTCAGTTTACACGACATTAACCATCAGCAAGCACATGCAGACTGTTCATTTTGTGGGTCTGTAGAGACTAGAAAAGAATGTATCTGTCTGCAGATTCCATGACAAGCAATGCAGAGTGGGTGTAGTAGGTCAGCTGTGGTGCTGGGTTGTAAGAAGTTGAATGAATGACTGAACACACATGCACATATAATATGTCTTGAGAATTGATTTTCTGAGGCAGGTCATTATACGTTAATATTTCTTTTAAATTTTCATCTCTCCTAAATTCAACTTGTCCACTTTTCTTTCCCTTTCTCCGTCCAATTTACCTTCATTGAATACTGCCATAGCCAAAACCACTCTGTCTATCCCCAGGGGCACAATGTTGAAGTAAAGGTAGGTGAGCATGTCGATGAGTCCTGAGATACCAAAGAACAGGTACATGGTGCTGTGCTGCCAATTCATTAGCTTTGTCCATTGATTTTCATGGTAGAGGTGGAGGTGAGGCCCATCTGGAACAAACTGCTCTGCCAGGATCCCTGCCAGGAAGTAAAAGTGAAAATGGAGATGGGAAAGGTGTCAACAAGACAGACATGAGATAGCAAAAATTGCCTGAAGATATGAGCCAGGTCTAGATATGGGTGACAGTGGCCAACGGGTCAGCAGACTGACTGCAAAACTACTGCCATACAAAATGTTTCTGAGAAGCCTGTGGAAACATCTGTCCCTGGATGTTCCTTCAGGGTTTGAGGATGGGTCAGAAACAATGATAGAAATAGAACATACTGGTCACCAGGGAATCTGCTCCCCAGCAGAGATAGACTAGAGCATTTCCCCTTAGATGATAGTGTGGCTGGGACACTGATCTTTTGTTGTGGAATATTATTTTAACTAGGCAAAGATGTGCTATATGTGTTTATGCTGCTTTTGTTTAAATGTGAAGATGTGTTGCTGTTTTACCTTGCCTGCCTAAGGTACCTGATTGGTCTAATAAAAAACTGAAAGGCCAATAGCTAGGCAGTCTTGGGATAGCTGGTGCTGTGGGGCAGAGAGAATAAGTAGGAAGAGAAATCTAGGCTTAAGGGAGAAGAGAATGAAGGAGAGAAGGAGACACCAGGGGCCAGCCAGGCAGCTGTCAGCCAGCAGACANAGAGTAGGACATACAGAATGAAAGAAAGGTAAAAAGCCCCAAGGCAAAACATAGATGAGAAACAGATTAAGTTATAAGACTAGTGGACAAACATAAGGTAAGGCTGAACATTCATAACTAATAAGTCTCTGAGTCATGATTTGAGAGCTGGTTGGTGGCCCCAAAGAAAGCCTGCTGCACTCTTTGGACTATCTATCAGTGATCAGTGCAGAGATCCAAGAGAGAATGAGGCTGAAAGGACACTGATTAGAAGCTACAATGATGACCAATGTGCAGGCCTGAGAGAAGGGGTATGTGTTGGGGCTGCCATACAGTGGGTAACCTTCCTCAGCCCTTTGTTTACAACACTGGTGAAGAATGTGAGGCCTCACAGTTGCTGGCCATAGTGTCTAAAGAGAGACAAAAGTGAGGCCAGGGTAGCTCATGGTTCTTGTCACTCTCTTTTTGCTTTGTTTACTTTTTGCTTTTTTGAGACAATCTCACTGTTAAGCCCAGGCTAGCCCCAAATTTGCCATCTTGTCGACTCTCAAGTGCAGGGATTACAGCCTGTACCACTCATGGCTTTTGTCCCTTCTACTTTTTATCACATTTAAAAGGCAGATTTGCCTTTATGCTTGGTATCTAAAATATTTTGGGGGACACATGGAAGTCATTCAAATTTGTATTCACCTATAAGGGTCCAGGAAGTTTGTGAAATGATCCAGGAAAAGTGCCTCTGATAATAGAATGGAAGCCCTGTGACGTGGGGATTATGTNCNCTTCCTACTGTTTCCCAGTACTCAGAACACTGAGTTGCTGGCATCTGGTAGGAGCACTAGAGGTACTGAACAAATATCACTTTTTTGTTCAGCCAGGATGGCAAATACAATTTTGCATTTTTTCTTTTTTTAAAAAAAGGCAGTGTTGATGCTTTCCTTACCATTAAGACATATATGTATAGTCTTCTTCTTACTCATTAGCTCCACAAAGAGCCGTTGGTGCCTGCAAGAAGTCTTGGCTCCACTGGCAGATGTTTAAGTTTTGCTTGCAGGAGCGGGTAGTGTCACTGCTTCATGCCCAGACAATGGTAGGACCAGGACAAGTGGCAGTGGCAACCCGAGAATAAGCTTCCTCAGTGCCCTCAGCAGGTGTAGTTCCAGGAAGAGTACTTGTTCCTGTTGTCTCTGCCAGCCCCTGAGGAGCTGCTGCAGAGCAGCAGTGGGGGATTTGGTGAGAAAGAGGCAGGGTTCAACTCCCTCACAGCCCTCTGAGGACTTTCTCAACCTTTCTGTTGCCTACCTTGTTGGCCTCCCTGCGGATACCCCTCCTGGCAAATGCTTGCTACTTGTGGGTGGAAGATATGCCAATGAGGTGGTTGTTGCCTCTGAGATCTAGAAAGGGACTGTTTGGGGAAAGATTATTTATTTTAAACTAAATCCTATTTAGTGCTTTCCATTGCTTTAAAAAATCACCCCCCCATTTTTATTTGTATTTTCTGTTTTTCACATAGTATTTGTTCTGTTCCTGCAACTTCTGTAGGGCAAAAACTGTGGTTTCCTTGGTAGTTTTTCATAGTGTGTATAATGTAAGGGCCCATTAGCTATTGATATAAAGCTTTGTACACACTGGGTAGTAAAATAGAACAGACTAGCAGTCACCTAAGATCTTGTCCCGTTATCCCTGCTAGGAAGACATCTATTTCACAGGATCCAGGAAATAGGTTGAGGGTTCTGGGTGTGAGAGGAGATACCATAGACAAAATTCTGTTCTTACCAATGACCGCAAACACAGTCTTGAATGCACCTTCAATGATCTCAATACGCTGTTGCTGCTGGCTCAGTCTGTTCTTCTTCAAGCCCTTTTGATGAAAGTACTTCAGTGGGTACTTCACTGACCACCATAGTCCAAATATCAGAAAGAAGCTCCCCGGGAGAGCATGGCCCTTAAAGTTTGCCATCAGTGTTTTAGGACACCTAAAAGATTGGGACAACTATTAGGTGACTGAATGATGAAGACATAAATACACATAGACACATAAAGCCCCGTGTGTGTGTGTGTGTGTGTGTGTGTGTGTGTGTGTGTGTGTGTGTGTGGCATGTGTGGGTATGTGTGTAGAGGCCAGAGGGCAACCTCAGGTATTGCTTCTCAGGAGTACCATCCACCTCACTCTAAGACAAGGCCTTTCATTGGGCTGGAGCCCACTATGCTAGTTAGGCCGGCCGGCCAGTGAGCTCTACAGATCTGCCTATCTTCCTAGCACTGTGATCACAAGGATACACCAACATGCCCAGCTGTTTTACATGAATGAAAAGTCTTTCCACTCTATGTGGTTTGAGCCCATTATGGTGGTGGTACATTGCATGCCTATAATCCTAGCACTTGGGAGGTAGAAGCCAGACAATCAGGTGGTCAAGATCATCCTTTCCTTCCTAGGGAACGAAAGGCCAGCCTAGGCTACATGAGATCCCACCTCAAAAAAACCATCCCCTCCATATTTTGTCCAGAAGCNGAATTGATTCCAAGTTATGAGCCACACCAACAAGGATCAATTCTTTTGATGTGAAAAGCCTTTAAATCACTGTAGTATTATTGTATGTCAGGTAACTTAGGGACGCAGAGGAAACTGCTGGCCCTGAGGCTGTGTTAAAAAGAAATGGTGTGGGAGAAATGGAGGACAGGTAAGTATTGAGTTCAATACTTTTAATATAATATACATATAAATATATATAATATAAAATATAATATATAATTTATATAATATTATAATATATAATTATATATTATATATTATTATATATAATTATTATATATAATTATATAATATTATATA
>LZPO01027432.1:396663-421783 GCA_001675575.1 Neotoma lepida | reverse complement strand
ACCCCAGGAATGCAGCTTCCAACACCTGGACTCTCCACAGCCTAACTTCTTCATTGCTTGAACATCCTGCCCTTGTGATCATTTCCCACTGACACCCCCAAATATGGTGAACTGTGTCATGGATGGCTTCCCTGACGCTAGCCTACTGTGCAGGGGGAGCTCTACTGTACCAAATGCACACACTGGAACTGAGACTTGCAAATACTGCATGTTTCTCCTGTAGCTGGGATGTCAGTTTGTTGTTAATGGTGCTGCCTTGCTTGTGGTTGAGGCTTTGGATCCCCAAAGCCTACCCTGCACCCCTGGAGTTGCAGCTGGTGTCCTTCTCTCTGTGTTATCTTTCTGTGTCCCTGCACTTTCTAGGTGTTCTGCTATCTCTTTCTTAATTCCCAATGCCCTTCCTACCTCACACTCTCAGAATGTGGCCTTTCCTTCCTTACTCTGATGTTTCCTATTCAGAGAAGTGAAAAGAAGAAACTTCTAATCCTCTGTCTTCTTGCGTGCCTCTGAGTTGATTGTTTTTAATGACTACAATTTTTAAAAGACATTTTCCTATTAATAAGTATTCCCTTTGTTGCTGGTTTTTCTTTTCATTCTATCATTACTATGGTGATGTAACCATTATTTTCTTACATATGTCTTTATAATTACTCTTGTAATGCTGGGTGGGTATGAGTATATGTTTTAATTATAAGAATGATNTCAGTTTGCTCCCCTCAAGGGTTAAATCACTTTCTGTATCTACCAGCAGTATCTGAGATTATTTTTTCATCCCATCCTAGACAGTAAGAGGTGTTGTATAGCTATGACTATGTTATTTAGTGGATGTAAAGTGATAATCCCACTGCTATGATGAATTCATGGTTACTACTTGTGAGTTTACTCACATATGCATGTGTTTGTTACCCACTGATTTACTTATCTATAAAGTGACTTTGATTATTATTTTATTGGGTTATTTGTTTCTTTTTAATTTGTTAGCATATTGTAAATTAAGCCTTATTTATCATTTTGTCCATTATCTTGCTTGTGAAGTCCAGTGCTATACAAAGGGTTTGCTGTGACGTAGTCCACGTAGGCAGTCATGGCTGTTATGTTTCTAATCCCAGCTAAGAAGTAATAGGTACTTGATCAGTGAGAGCTGAAATATTTTACANGTTCTCAACTTTGTAGTTTAAGGTTTTAACCCATCTGAAATTTCTTTCTGTACTTGTTATAAGAAACAGATCATTTTTAGTTTCTTGTAGATAAGTATTTAGCATATTAGAAGCTATTATGTTAAATAATCCTCTGTTTTTACGTTTTGAAATGCATCATCCTTATATTACATTAAGTTCTTAGGAATTTATCTTCGTTGTGTCTGTTCTGTATCATTGCTCCCTTTACTTCCTACTTCTTCATCACAGAACTCTATAATATATTCTGATATTTCTCAGCTGAAATCTTTCTCATACCTCTCAGGTANATTTTCTTTCACATGTAATTTTTGAATAACTCACTCAACCAAAGTTATTGAGCTGTTAAGTGAAATTACATTTAACTTGCATGCTAACTTTTGAAGACGTGCAGTTTTTGTATTTACTTTTCTTCAACAGTGCAAAATGCATTTTAATTTTTTTAGATTTTACATATTTTGATAAGATTTTATATAGCCTGTGCTTTTCTTGTAAAATACCTTTCTTTTCTTTAGGTTTTGTTTCTATTTCTATAAAAGAAGCCTCCTGGAAGCATGATTGGAGTTATATATTTTTTTCTATCAATTAGGGAAAAATTGGCATCCTAACAATATTGAGTCTTCTAAACTGTAGTTGTGTTTATTAAGATGTTTACCAAGAAAAATTAGAATATAACATTGAAATAATGAGAGCTGACACAACAACAAAAAATTGAAAATGTTTTATTTTAGCATCTATATTTTCAAGACTCCTAATTATGTAAAATCTCTAATGTCCCCAAAAGTATTTTTCTGGTTTCTGTTTACAGGTTTTATAACTTTTTGTAAGATTTATTCCTAAGTATCTTTTATCTTCTGCAGTAGCAATATTTTTAATTGTTTCCTAGTGTCCATTGCTATTATATAGAAATAAAAAAAATTAAATATATTGATTTTGTAGTTTACTTATCCAGGAAGCCTTTCACTTTGGAATAAGTTATTATGTTTACTAAGATAATGAGAATTTGGATATTATATTTATTGAAATAATGAGAATTGCTGTAACAACAACTTAATACAGTTTTATTTAACCAGTTATATAATATCCAAAACTTTGACACCTGGAAAGAAAACTCTCAACCTGCTAAGCTGCCTCTAGGCTTTGCAGTGTGTTCCAGGTTCCCAGCTGTTGTGAGCTGTCACTCATGCTGGGGTGGGCTTTGTTGACATAGCTATCTTTGAGTCACTTCTGCTCCCATAAGTAACCCCTCACCCATATTCTTGTCAGTAACCCCAATAAAACTCATTGATTCACTAAGGGACATTGATGATATCCATACTTTGGTCTGTTATTGGCTCCCTCTCCGGGATGAGTAGACGTGTGTGTTGTCTCCCCAGAAATTTAGTCTTGTCACACAACTTAATTGGTGCCTGAGCAGAGACACAAGAGAACCAAAGGTGAGTTGGGGAGCAGTGAATGCATGGTCCTGGTTATGGGCATCAAGGCATGCAGCTGAGGCTGTGCAGCCTGAGGGAAGAGCATCTTTAGAGGAAATTCTGATACTTGTGTCTTTTCCTGTGTAATATGTGTTAGTGTGCCTTCGTGCTGTGACAGTGGTTGCGTGGTTCTTGCTATGGGTAGTGAGATGTGCATTAGAGGCTGAGCCCTAAGGACTGAGCATCTGTGGGAGGGCTCTCTGGAGGGCTGTTTCAATCTGCGTGGTATGGGGCAGCATGCCTGCTTGATGAGTAGGGATCCACCATGTGAATACAGAGATGCCATGAAAACTCTTTAAAGTTTAGAGGAAAATTTACAGTCTTTGAGATTAATGCACAGTGGTTGAAATTGTTGGCAAGCAGCAGCAGAGGTTGTATGGTTGTATTGTGTGCAGTTAGAAATAGATCTGAGGCCAAGATGGTGGCCAAGCAAGAACTTGTTTGTGTAAACAAGCAATTGCAACAAGACAGGAGGATGAACTAGCATCCTGTGTTAGCCTCTGATTTGGTAAGTAAACTAGATAAAAGGAAGGATGAGAGAGAGGTTGTAAAAGTGATCAAAGATACCCCTCAAGTCCGAACTGTAGTAGAAAAAGAGGGGAAATCTGCACTCCAATGTGCACTTGAGGGCCTTTACAGTGGTCCTGTACAAGAAGCTGGGGTGGTCAGGAGGTACTCAGCATCTGAACTGCTGGAATTAGGGAAGACTTTTAAATAAGCAGAGAAAGAGCCTGTTGCAGCCTGGCTTGTGAGGGTGTGGGACACAGGAGCTGATAGGACCAGTCTGACTGCTTTGGAGGCAGGAAACCTGAGCAATGTTACTATGCATCCCTCCTTAAGGCAAAGGCTGCATACCCTAGGACAGTGTGAGGGAACTCAGTCCAGATGACCTGCCTTATTAAAGTCATTAGAACTCGGGAGAATCCCATGAGGCAGCTGTGTTTGAGGACTAGCAAAGAGAACAACTCGGGGGTGGAAGGGGGTTAGTTAGAGAGAAGAAGAGAAGCACGACAGGACATGAGGTCAGCTGACTCTCAGAGTGGAGGAGGAGGGAGGAGGGCAACAGGAAAGCAGTCCTAACCAGGAGCCACACCTGACTTCTGCGGCATCCTGAGGCCGACTGAAATTCTTCTGGAGGCAGTGGTGGCCTTTGCCAAAAGACAGCACTGGCTTGTACAAGATACATTCTAANACCTATCCTTCTTGGTTTAAGATTTACACTGAGGATTTGTGGTGAGATCTGGAGTAAATGGAGAAAGAGAAAGCAACAGTATAGGACTTTTGTCCTAGTGGGCAGTAGATATGGAAAGCAGAGTAAGAGAGTGAGCGTGTCTGTTTATTTATTTATGTGTATGTGTGGTGGTAGATGTGCCTGCATGGGTGTGGGTGTGGATGTATGTGGAAGCCAGGGGTCTGTGTTGGGATGTATTCCTCAGGAGCTCATTGATTCTGGTAGGCTGACTGACCAGCAAGCCCCAGCGGTCTACCTGTCTCTGACTGCCCAGTGTTGGAATTACAGATGTGTGCCATAGTTCCCAGCTTTTTATGTGGGCTTTAGGGATCTGAACTCAGGTCCTCACGCTTGTGCAGGAAGCATTTTACCAGCTGGGCCAACCCTCCAGCCACTGTGTCTTTCTGTTTTAAAGAAGGGAGAAAGTAGCGCATGTGTTCATGATGATAAGAACAACTTAGGAAGGTGAAGAAATTGGTTCCACAGAAGAGAACTGACGGAGCTGTGAGGAAAGGGATCCTGTTCTAGTTTGTTTTTCTGTTGCTGTGACAAAATACTGACCAGATGCAACTTGGGGAGGAAAGGGTTTGCTTCAGCTTGTAGCTTAGTCCATCATCAAAGTCAGGGCAAGAACCCAAGGCAGAAACCAAAGCCTATAATAAGGCTTGCTCACTCTGGCTTGCTCAGTTACCTTTCTTACACATTCCAGGCCCCTCTTCCCTAGGGATGTCTCAGCCCACAGTGGATTGAGACCTCATACATTAATTAGCAATTAGGGAACGCTTTGCAGAAATAGCCGCAAGGTTAATCTGATCTGGGCAATTCTTCAATTGAGATTCCTTCTTCCTAGGTGACTTTAGGCTTGTGTCAAGTTGACAAAAACCAAGAAGCACAGATCCAGTAGGCAAGAAGAACATGATCTGTAATAGAAGCATAGCCATAGTTTCTGAGGTAGGAGAAGTAAGGGAGGAGCAGGTGGGAGGAGGGAGGGAGACAGGAGAGTGGGGCAGGGAGACTGAAAGACACAGATAAAGAGTCTTGGATAACTACAGAGAGGAGTTGATATTTCTTTCTCAGTGCACAGAAAGCAGAGTTAACAGCTGGGAGTGGATTTGTGTGTGAGAGTATTCTAAGGAAAGAGAAAAATTTTGAAATAATTGTAGAGATATAAACACTGTATTGCTGTACAACAGTTAGGTGATCGAATCTACAGAGAACTTGGAAAGAGGTTAGAGTTCAGGTCTGAGAGAAAACTAGGGGTCAGATAGAGCAGACTCTCGTCAGCTATTATAACCATGTTGGATCTAGTTCCAAGTGACCAGGACTTGAGTGGTGGAGAGACATTGACTTTGATGTTTAAAGGATCACCTTGGTTACCCTCTGTAACCTCCAGCGGAACACAAGCAAGACAGCACCCAACTCTGTAGCCTCCCGAAGAGTGCTGATGGCTCCAGCCAGGCTGGATGTGGTGGAGACGAAGAAAGGATTTGGGTTTGAGATGGATTTCCAAAGTAGAGGTGACAGCATTTTCTAAATACAAGTTCAGTGTGGGAAGGAGGTGTCAGGGAGATGAATTTCAGCAATATGCCAACGCCAATGGCCTCTGTTGGCATTCCAAATGTAACACACACATCTGAAGATTCAAAGCTAACATCCACAGATGAGAGAAAACATGTAGTGTTTGTCTTTCTGCGTCTGAGTAACCTCGCTCGGAATGGTTGGGGCAACACTACCTTCCTTTCTCTGAGTGACTCTGAAGGGATGATAATTCTCAGCATGTAGACTCTGAGCCACAGCAGCAGAAGGCTTGAAACTTTCTNGAAATTCAGTCATTGGAGTCCACTGCAGATCTACTGACGTGGGTGGAGACCTTGTGGAAGGGGCTCAGCAGCTGGGCTTTAATGTTTTCCTAGTGATTCCCATGCACTGTAAACCTGGGAAACCATGGCACCGAGGCCCAGGCCAGGGTAAGGACTTCCAATCTATAACATCCTCCTGGATCCATGTAACACTTAGACAACTGGTGAGCCCTGAACTATCATCAAATGGCAGTATTAATACCACCCATTATTTACTAAGTGTTCAAGTACTTACTCCTTAGCAAGCTCAAGCCATTATGTTACTATGCAGATGTGCACTTAGCATCATGGTGCCTGGCACGGTGGGAGGTGAGCAAGCGCCGCACTCATCTGGAGTTTTTGAGGGGTTGTCAAATTGCCTTCCTCCCATATCAAGAGGTGGAATGAATATTTTATGCTAATACCCCTTGTTTTCCTGCTATTGAANGAATGGAACAGGAGATATCTGATGCTTCAAACCTATTGGCCATTTACTGGATGGCCAGGAAGGGACCCAGAATGACAGGAGGGGCATCGGTGCCAAGAAGCCTCTTGTCAGTGAAATGTTCCAAGAGTTTCATGATTGCCTGGGAAGAGTGGATTTGGTAGCACTGTTTTTAGTGTGGCCCAAATTCCCCGTGTTTCCCTTGTGACATCAGTCAGATTAACTGACGGTGTGTACTANGAAGGGACTATTGATGATCTCCTGCAGAGTGACTGTTTGGCAAATGGCAATGGTTTGCCATTGTAAATGCAGGTTCTGCTAGAGAATGCCAGAGGTCAGTGTTTATGTTTTCACAGTTCAGCACCCTGGGANGTCCAAGAATAGACACTTGCTGCTTTGGTTCCTGGTGAAGGCACTCTAGTGTGCTTGCTGATGGACACTTTCTTTCGGTGTCCTCCTCATGGCCTTTCTCAGTGCTCGACAGAGAGAAAGGGGGGAAAGGAGGCATGGAGAGGGAAGGAAGGAGAACGAGGCATTCACTGGTCTTATTAGGACATAGATCTGTAGATCAACAGTCCATTCCTGCTTTATCATTTATCTTTAGTTTCTTCCTCAGAGGTCCTATGTCAAAATATAGTCATGGTGGGTTGGGGCGGGGCAAATTCATGCAGATCAGACTCAGCTCAGTATACAGCAGCTGTGTATGAATTTGCCCTCCCCAACTCTCTTCCTTGCCCTTCTCTAGATGTACATTTTTGAAGTTGGTATGTGTTGTTGGTTTTTTTGCTCTTTTACTCTTTTGGGGGGCCCACCACCCAGCTCCCAAATAAATCACACATGGAGGCTTATTCTTACTTACAAATGCACGGCCTTAGTTTGGCTTGTTTCTTGCTAGCTTTCCTTAACTTAAATTATCTCATCTACCTTTTGTCTCTAGGCTTTTCTGTTCTCTTTATTCTATAAATCTTACTCTTACTCCGTGGCTTGCTGTGTAGCTGGGTGGCTGGCCCTTGGAGGAGTCCTCCTTCTCTGGCTACTTCTTTTTCTCCTCTCTCCTAGATTTCTCCTTCTATATATTCTCTCTGTGTTAGCATTCAGACCTGCCCCTTGGGGACCTGGCCAGTGCACAGGTGGTACCTTGGCCTGCTCAGGATCCTGACAATATCATGCGCTCATTGCTACATGGTCTTTCTGCACATGTGCTACGACCCCCCATTAAAGGGTGGGGCCCCGCCCACTTTCTCTCTCTATCCTCACGAGGTTGTGTCTGTACCTCCTTTCCCCCCCTTTCCCATCTCTTTTTCTCTTCTTCTCTTCTTCCTCTTCTCTCCTCAGCCTCAGCTCCCTTCCCCCCAGTAAAACTCTCCATGTGAGTGCGGTCTGCATGGTGTGTCTCTCTCCACAGCTCCCACCCACCATGACCGCTTCACCATTTTTAAATATAACACTCTGCCTGCCAGCCATGCCTGTCCTTTCTCCTGCCTTGCTATTGGCCATTCAGTTCTTCATTAGACCATCAGGGGTTTTAGACAGGCACAGCTTCACAGAGTTACACAAATGCAACATAAACAAAAGTAACACACCTTAAAATAATATTCTACAACAGGTATGGTTTTTCTTATATTGACTTTTTTTTATCACACATAGATTCATGTACTTATTTCTGTAAAGACTATCATATCAGATAATGTGCTTCACACTTTATATAAATGGATACAAAAGGATATTGGCTTTAAAAAAATCACATAATCATCTGGGTCTGGTGGTATTTTCTTTAATCCATTGCTACATTGTTGACAGTAATAGACTTTACCCTAGTGAGTTGTCCTTGCATCTGTCGTGTGGTTTGCTAACATTAGATGGAATGTTTATGCTCCTGAGAGCGGTTGAGTGCCTAAACTGCCCTTGTCCATTTTCATTTTAAGACTTTGTTCTCCTTCTAAAAAGAATTGTAGAGATTCCCTGACTTTTGGGAAAGTTCTGCAAAAGTCTGGATACCAAAGCAGTTGTGTATTTCTTAAAGGTCTGCTGAATCTGCCTGATAGATGTCTGGTCCTGGAACGACAGTGAGGCTTTATGGATAGTCTTTTCTTCCTTATANAACTGACGCTCTTTCTTTAGTGGATGTGGGTTGATTTAGTGTTTCTGCTGTTTCGTGAAACCCTTTGGTTCTCATACAGTGTCATCATCATTATGGCTATGGTCTGAGTGTGTGCTCCCTGCTAAATGTTGACACTCATACCCAACACAGTAGTGTGAAGAGATTGGGAGTTTGGGAAATGTTTAACGCAGGGGACTGAGGAACTTGTTTGCCTCTCCTGCCATGTGAAGTTGGAGCAGCTGCGAGTGCCTTAGTTAGGGTTCCTATTGCTATGATGAAACATCATGACCAAATGTGAGTTGGGTAGGAAAAGGGTCTATTTGGCTTACACTTCCACATCACNGTCCATCACTGAAGGAAGTCAGGACAGGAACTCAAGCAAGGCAGGATCCTGGAGGCAGGGGCTGATGCAGAGGCCATGGAGGGGTGCTGCTTATTGGCTTGCTCCCCATAGCTTGTTCAACTTGCTTTCTTATATAGAATACAGGACCACTAGGCCAGGATAACCCCACCTACAGTGGGCTGGGCCCTTCCCTTCCATCACTAATTAAGAAAATGCCCTACAGGCTTGCCTAGATCTTATGGAGGCATTTTCTCTATTGAGGCTCCCTCCTCCCGGATGATTTTAGCTTGCATCAAGTTGACATAAACCAGCACAGTGATCCCTCAGAGACACTGAATGGGTTGCACCTTGATGTTGGGCTGCTCAGCTTCCAGAACCATGANCCATAAACTTCTGTTGTTTACAGACAACCCAGCTTAAGTCATTGTGTTACAGCAGCATGAGCACACTAAGACATTGTTCCAGCTCTGTGTTGTCCCTTTTGTCATTTCTAAAATTCTTTATTCTGTACAGTCTTTTCTGCTCTCTCTTGACAAAGGTTTATCTATTTAAAGAATGTGTGTTTGANTTCACTGACACTGTTTTTCTTCCTGTCACTTCCTCCTTTGTCATATTTCCTTCTCTCTCTCTGGTTTACTCTATAACTTAGAAATCTTTTGCATAGAAGTCTATGTTTAGTTTTAAAATATATGAACCATTTTTTTTTCTGAAACCTGATTTTCCCACATTAGTGCTGGAGAATGTGGTATGTATCTTAGCAGGTTTCTGTTGTTGTTGTTGATTTGGTGTGTGTGTGTGTGTGTGTGTGTGTGTGTGTGTGTGTNTGAAACCTGATTTTCCCACATTAGTGCTGGAGAATGTGGTATGTATCTTAGCAGGTTTCTGTTGTTGTTGTTGATTTGGGGTGTGTATGTGTGTGTGTGTGTGTGTGTGTGTGTGTAGATCTTTAATTTGCTTCAAGGATATTTTGGAATTATGTTGTGCACACTTAAGAAGCACAGCATTTTCTATGTGTTGTATACTCATTAGATTAAGCCTGTTGATTCTCTGTTTGATTCTTTTATATCTGTGTTCAGTTTTTATACAAACTATTCTGGGAACATTAGAATCTTTCATCATAGCTATAATTTGTCCTTTTCCCTCTGTAACTCACCAGTCTGTGCTTTATATATTTTGAAATTATCTTGTTAAGTAAAGGCAGCCAAGTGTCTCTAGGGGTTGGCACAGAAGCAGATCATAGGCGTTTGGGAAATGCCAGCTAGAGAGAAAGAGCCGAGAAGAGGCGAGGAAAGACTTGCTCAGATCTAAGTCAAGAATCAACATAAAGCACCAGGTATGTTTGCCAAGTCCCAGGGAGACAGACTCACCGCAGGGACCGGCTGTGTGCTGGAATGAAGAATGGATATGTGAAATAAGGACACACGACAAAGCCAGATGCGCTAACTCACAGCTGCTAGCTGTCGCCACACCTGTGTGCTTGTTTATGACTGGCTAGACTTGAAGTTGCCACCTGACACTGTGTCCTGGCAGGAAGTAATTCTCTTCATGGGCTAAAGCAGGGTCAAGGCAACTTCTANTATTTCATTCACTCCCACACAAAGTTTTACGCTGGAAGATACTTTTGACTGTTGTATGCTTCCTTCTGCAATCTCCCGATCACATTTTATTTTGCCTTTTGTGCTTTGTGGTCTGTGAGGATGGGTTACTGTGGGTGTTTTACTTAGCTGTTACTGTTTGCAAAGAACTTTGTGAGTTCAGTTTACTTGGTAGCTTTCTCCTCTGAGAGCTTGAACACGGAGCAGAAATACTCCTATTACAGCTCTTAGTTTATCTGTAGATGAAAACCTTTGNGACTTAAATAAGACACTCAGCTTGTAGAGTCAGGTTTGGCTCTGCCTCTTTGTTCATACTTTTAAAGCTCTTTGCCAAGTCCGAGGTCCCAGACTCAAACACCGTGGAGGAACACTGAGGGTACAGGGGATGTGTACACCACAGAGGAACCTGAGGGTACAGGGGATGTGAACGCTCTGTAGGAACCCGAGGGTACAGGTGCTATTTTATTGGATGTGATGAAGAGCACTTTTCTGATAACTCATGTTTCTCAGTTGTGCTAAAACAATTTCCCTTAGTGGGTGGAGGCCAAGCCTATAGCACTCAAGTCTAAGGAACTAAGCTTCCTTCTCTTCTCTCTCCACCCTCTCCTCCTCTCTATTCTGTTTTAAGACATATATCTACAAGCAGTCAGAAAAGGGGATTTAGTATTGAATTCTCCTTCAACCCTGACAGCAACAGCTCTTTCAAACAGAAAGCACACATAAGCCCTCTCCTCTTACCTTTTTATTACTTCCAGCTCTCCAAATGTTGAGTGAAGAAAGCCAAGTTTATGGTGAGGTTTATTTTAGTACATTAGGCAATTACCCAGATGATTCAAGATTGCACTTTTCCCTGACTCCGTGCAAACATTTATCTTTTTTATTTAGGTTATGCAAATGAAGCAGATTCCTAAGGGAGTGTGCCAAATACGCCATATCACTGCATCTTTCAGTTTCCTAGTTTGGAGATGGTATGTAGGTGGCATGAAATCTTCAGTTTCTAAAAACCTTACAACTAGTTTTTTAAACTGGGCAGAAGTCTGTTCTCCTCTTCAGTTAATTCCCACCATTCAGTTGGTTATACTCTTTCTAAACTACACCATGCTAGATCTATCTGTTCCCCTCTTTGAGTGTCTACTCCTTTCTAAAATCCAGAGCATAAAATCAGAATTACCCAAACAGTAGGTAACCTGAGAGCTATTTTTTCCCCCAGGGGAACAAAAAGCAGGAGTCCAATGAAATAGTAACATCGACTGTCCANAAGTGTGAGGCCAAGTATTCACCNATGAAACCAGCAGTCAAAGCTGTGGACTTATTCTTCACTTCCCAAATTTCTTCCTCCCTCCAACCCCTTTAAATATGGTAAGAACACTGTACTGGTTTGAATGAGGTGTTCCCCATAGTCTCAGGCATTTGAATGCTTGGTTGTCCAGTTGGTGGCACTGTGNAGGCAGGCTTAGGAGGTGTGATCTTGCTGGAGGGAAGTAAGTCACTGANGGAGGGCTTTGAGGTTTAAAGTCTGGCACCATTNCCAGTTCATGTTCTCTGCTTCCTGCTCGTGGTTTAAGATGTGAGCTCTCAGCTTGCTGCTTCAGTTACTAGGTTTGCCTGCTGCCACACTACCNNACCCTGATAGTGATGGACTATTATCCTTTTGGAACCATAGCACCAAATAAACTCTACTTCTATAAGTTGCCTTGGCCATCATGTTTTATGACAGCAATAGAAAAGTAATGAGGAAAAACNCTTAACATAAGACTCACTCTCTTAGAACAGTCGTATACATTACTATAAAATACACACTGCAGGTATAGACAGTCTGCTGTACAGCAGATTTCCAGGGCTTAAGCAAGATTGTAATTCTATATTCTCAAACACAGTCTNCATTTCATCTGCTCTGGCTCTTGGCAAGCACTACTCTGCATTCTGCTTCTATTGGTTTGACTGTTTTAGATTCCACATGTAAGTGAGATTGTGCAATATTTGTCTTTTGGTGTTTGGCTTATATCACTTCCTTTAACATTCTCCAAGTCCATCCATGTCATGGCAGAATCTTTAATCTATCCATCCATCCATCTGTCTGTCTGTCCATCCATCCNTCCATGCACATTGAGGTTGTATCTACAGTTTGGCTGTTGTGGATAAAGCCTGCTGTGAACATGGTGCTGCTAGTCACCTTAAGACCCCAATTTCAATTCCTGTGGATAAAAATCTAGAAAAGGGCTTGCTGGATCATATTTTCAATTTTTTTGAGAATTTCCATACCATTTTGTATAATGGATGAACCAATTTACACTCTCATCAATAGCTCCCATTTACTACATCCTTGACAACATTTACCCTCTTGTTTTATAAAATTAATATTCATCCTAATAAGTGGAAAATGATATGCCATAGGATTATTTGTGTTTTCCCAATGGTTGGTGATATTGGACACTTTTCACACACCTGTTGGACATGTGCATGTCATCTTTTGAGAAATGTCTATTCCCTTGCCCCCTTTTCAGATCAAGGGTTTCTCCTCCCTGCATTACATAGCTGCATAGGCCCTTTATCAGATATTTGAAATATTTGAAAATATGTTCTCCCATGGCATAAATTGACCTTCCTTTTTTGTTGATGGTTTCATTTGCTTTTGAACTTGATGCCATCTCACTTGTTTATTTTTACACTTGCCTCCTGTGAGTTGATGTCACGTCGAAAGTAAGTGATTGTCAAGACCAATGTCAAGAGCGTTCCTTCTTTGTTTCTTNCTAATAGATTTTCGGATCCAGATCTTCTGTTTTTCATGCAGTCTGAGTTGGCTTTTGGGTGTAGTGTGCGGTGTAAGCCCTGTGCCATTCCTTTGCATTGCTGCCATGCACTTTTTTAGCATCATCCACTGATGTTCATCCTTTTGTCACAGTGTCCTTATAAGAAAAAACAATTGAAAATAAATATATGTGGTTCACAGTCTCTCTGTTCTGTTCCATTAGTCTGTGTGTCTGTTTCTGTCTCCACATTACCACACTGTTTAAATCTATACACTTCATCACACAGTGTGAAACCACAATGTTGGAGCTTTTAGCTTTGTCCTTGCTCTGGGTGTTCAACTGGTTTGGAGGTATCTTAGATAGGGTTTCTACTGCTGTGAGGAGACTCCATGTCCACAGAAAGNCTTATAAGGAAAACATTTAATTGGGGCTGGCTTACAGTTTCAGAGGTTCAGTCCACTATCATCATGGNGGGGAATATAGNGGCATGCAGGCAGATGTGGTGTTGGCTACATCTTGATCAGAAGGCAACAGGAAGTGGACTGTGACACTGAGTGAAGCTTAAGCAAAAGAGACCTCAAAGCCTGCCCCCACAGTGACACATTTCCTTCAACAAGGCCACACCTCCCAATAGTGTCATTCTTTATAAGCTTATGGGGCCAGTTGCATTAAAACTACAACAGCAGAATATTCTAGTTTCACATGAAATTTTCCAGTTATTTTCATATTTCTGTGAAAAATGTCATTGGAATTTTGACGAGGACTGCAGTAAAGTTTATATAATTTGTGTAATATGACACCTAACAGCAGGAGTTCTTCCAGTCCACAGATACATTTGCCTTTCCTTATGTCTTCTCTGATTTCCTTTATTCATGTTTTCAAGTTTTCAGTATAAAGATCTTTCATTAAATNTTTGGCTAAATTTATTCATGTCTTTCTCGTGGGTGTTGAAAATGGGTGGCTTTCTCTTTCTTCTCAGATTATTTGTTGTGAATGTATAGAAACAACACTTAGTTTTGCACGCTGGCTTTATATCTGAAACTTTGCTGAGTCAGTCCATGTTCTTCCTGACAGTTGTTCTCTGGAGCCTGTAAAGTTTGCTATATAAGATCGTGTCATCTACAAACAGAGACATATTTTCTTCTTTTACATTTGGATGAATTTTCTTGCCTAACTGCTTTGACTAGGTCCTTCAGCACCACAACCAACAGAAGTGACGATGGTGGAGACATTCCTCTTGTTCCAGGCCTCAGAGTAAAAGCTTTCAGTTTTTCATTGTTAAGTTGAATGTTAGTAACATAGATGGCCTTTTTTGTGCTGGATACATTCCAAGTCTGTGCTGGTTTGCTCATGCGGATAAGCAGAACTGTGTGCTTGTGAAAAGATTGGGTGAGCACAAAAATTAATCTTTACAAGTTGAAGTTAGTCGTTTTACTACCTAAGCCACTTTAAAATATATTTTAAAGTATAAAGTATTTAAAGACATAACATTGAGATGCTCTGACCATCTTTGAGTCAAGTAGCCAAGTTCAAGACAGATTCTCAAGTACTCAGTCCGAGCTGGCCTCAAACTACGTGGCAGATGAGCTGGAACTTCTGATCCTTCTGCCTCCACCTCCCAAGAGCTATGGTTACAGCCATAAACCTTGCCTGGTTTATGCCTGCTGTATTGGGAACGGAATCCCCCATTTCCTGCACACTAGCCAGGCACACTAGCAACTCAGTTCCTGTCAGCTTCCACTGTTTGCTTTTGGCTTTCGGTACATGGCGGCTGACTTTCTGCTATCATAGGCTCTGAAAAAGCAGCCATGTGCATCTCACTTTGGTTGTTCTTGGTTATTGTTTAACACCTGCTTAAAGCCAGGCCTGGCCTGCTCAAGTAACTGTTGTGAGCTGGGACCTTTTGTCTCTAATGAAAGTCCAGCATTTCTTTACATGAAGGACAGGCTGCTTTTCTGGAAGATGGAGCCCATCTCCCACTTAGCTCAAATTCTGAGTGCCCAGTACCAATCTGTGTCATCATAAAGACTGTGAAAGAAGAAAGAGGCCTCAGTCACAAGGGTTAGGCCCTTCCTTTCTGTTACTGAACCAAGGAAGACCAATGTGACCACCTTGTTTTATAGCATGAAATGTCACCCAAGATTCCAGCTTCTGTGCAACCAGATGAATTTCACCTGAGATGGAATAGTTAGCTAGGCTGATGGATTTCACAAAACCTCTAGAGAACTACTTCAAAAAAATTTTTTTGGAACCTTTTCTTTTTAAACAGTTTTTGCTAATCTAAACTCTATTTGAGGAAAATTTAAGTTTAAAATATACTTGTTCCTCTAGGTAAATNGAAGCAAGCACTGTTTAGACTGTCAAGAAAGCTATGGCTGAGTTGGTCTGTCTTGCTTGTTAGTCCTGTTTCCCAGAAAGGTGACTGGAGGGACATATGAGCAGTTCTCATGGAAATGGAGTCTCCATGAGGCTTTCGCCACTGCTGAACTTACACAGACCCTTAACCAAAGGCACCATGCTTCCTCATTGTGGGCCAGCTCCGCTCTGTGCTCTTTCCTGGTGAGCAGAATCACAGCCAGCTTCCCTTAGGAGCCCAGCACACCACCATTGATGTATAAAGTGCCCTGACTTTGGGCACACCCTCTCCAAACACTAAAGCAATTTGATTTTGTAACTAAACTTTCTTTGTGGGGGAGCAGAGTTCAAAGGCGAGTGCCTCATTCTCAGGAATTCCACATGGACCTCACCACTGGAAGGATGTTGCTTATTGTGTTAAGCATCTTTTCAAAGCTGCCACTGGACTTAAGCTCCACAGGGCCGCATCTCCTCTTTATTTCCATCCCCTGTACCTGGCATAGAATGCATTCATTAGAAATGTGCTCGGTGCGTGGTGTGGACTTGGGATTTAGAGTCANGACAGAAGGTGCAGACACCACAGAGAGCAGGAGAGCAGAGGATCTGCTGTGAAACACCCAAGAGTGTGAGTGAGCACACTCTGGAGGCCTCCTCCCTTGCAGAGAGAAGGATGTTTTGCCTGGGTATTAGCGGGTAGATGCTTTTCTCTTGCTCTCTGTTGTTTGCCCAGTTATCACAGTCATCATTTATTAGCAAAAGAAATGACCCCCTGGACTCTCAGACACACAGAGAATCTTACAAAAGAAGCAACACAAACATACTTTTCTAGAAGAAAATGATCTAACAACTCCCTCCAACAGGGAGACCTCATCCTGGTCCCCCAAAAGATGGTTGAACAATGATGTATNAGGCACAGCATCAAGGCACTTACTTAATTTAAAAAAGAACACCTTTAACCACAACCCTGAGAGGAATCAGCCCTAATAAAGGAAGAGTGGTGACAGCCACACGCTTTTGGTAAAGATGAAGAATTAAGTCCATTCACCTGCCTCCAGTCATATGCTGTGCTACAAAGGGGAAAAGTCGACCTGTGTGGGATACACACACTTGCTACTAAGAGGCCATGTCAGCACCAGAACTCAGACCCCGACTTCCCGGATGATTGTCATTGAAGATGCTGCNGTGTTTCTTTCGAGGGATGAGGTATGGTGTATCTGCTGTCCTCCCTTAGTAGAACCTTTGGTGAGCCAGAAAGTTCTGCTCTTTAGGAATGAGGCTAGAGGGCCATCTCAGGTTAAGTCATGGCTGCTTCATTTAGAGAAGTGACCCTAGACTGACTTTTGGGTAGGGCGGAGGAAGCATATCAAATAAGCTCAGACTCCCCATCTGCCCCCCCCACATACATGAGGAGAGGGATGTTTGTTCCAAAATGTCATTGTACCTGACTGGTTACTACATAGGCAATGGCCACCTTGTTTGTGGTGGCCAGTCTTATCCCACAGCAGCCTAACACCAGCAGCTGTGTTAACTACACCATCGGTTTGTACCCTTGCTATCTTCACCACCCGGGTCCCCCATTTTCCTCCTAGCAGTGTGGAGTAGAAGGGGAGAAGGGATTGTGACTGACTTATGGAGTGAGGGCTTGTCACTCAGTATACTTTTCTGTCTCCTACTGTGTCTTCCTAGACCACAGGGGTTGCAAAACTAGCAACCTCATCTCCCAGACTCCCTGGCTTCCAGGATGTGGGTGTGACTTGGATGCACACATATTTTAAAGGTAGANGGAGACAGAAGTATTGCTTCTATGGTCCTGGGAGAGGCCCNAGCTTGGTTGTTCAGCTCTCTCTACTCTGAAAGTGGATTGTAGACTTGAATAAACTGCTTTTTGTGGGCATTCTTCTCAGAGGTGGAAACCTGCCCCCTACAGCTTATTAATGGGGCTGAGTCAGATGTTCTTGGTTAGGCATTACTCAGTGCTGCCCTTCCTGGTTAATAGGGTCTTGGTTTTAGACAATTATTTGCCAAAGCACTGGTGCATTATTCGCTTCCTGAATTCCAAGCTATTGCGTCACATTTTCCTGCCGTATTCTGGGAAACAGTAAGCAATTAGAAATCGATGGTTACATTTAATAAAACGAGGAGTCTGTTCAGAAGAGTGTTGAGCCTACCAACTTATCTACCAAGGCCCTGGGCTTGGGATTTCCTGGTCTGTTGTTAACGACCCTTCACTTCCGGTGTCTCAGAGAGCTCCAGATGGAGAGAACATAAAATAAATGCCAACAACAGTGGTATTACAGCGTTATATCCTATGATTTTTGAAACATGATCTCTTCTATTGGAGGGAAGGGAGAGTGTTACAAAAAAAGAGACGTGTGAAGATGTGCTGGATGTCACCAGGCTAGTTAATATACAGCAGCATCTGGCCTGCACCGGCNGGNTAGAGTAACTGTCTGCTGTGGGTTTCCTCCACCAGCCCTCCAGGAAGAGGCTGTGATCGTTCCTGGAGCTGCTTCCTCTTTTTTAAAAACTTTCAATTGAAAGAGATTGTTTTGTGTGTGTATGTGTGCGTGCGAGAGAGAGAGAGAGAGAGAGAGAGAGAGAGAGAGAGAGAGAGAGAGAGAGAGAGAGAGAGAGAGAGAGAGAGAGAGATTCCTTTCTTTCTTTTTTCTTTTTGGTATCATTGACTTTAGAGTTACCAATTTCTTTGCTAAGGCAGGTGGCATTAACAGGCTGGGAACTGGGTGCAGGGAGAGACGATTCTAGCTAACGTGATTCCTTGCAACATCTGTTAGTGCTGAGGCTGCTTCAGTTACAGCTTTATTCCATAAAACAGAGATGTGGAAGTGCAGAAAAGGACGGCGGGGTGTGCGGAGGTGACGAAGGGGGTGTGCGGAGACAAAGCAGAAGACCCGCCGACTTTGTGCCTCNGTTAACACTTCTGTTTTCTTTGTCCTCACTTAAAGAGTCCTTGTGGAGGATGGCTGTGTGGAGAAGCAGATCATGGGTGAAGACTGCTTTTTCCACCAGATACCTCTTCCGGCCCTTCTGGCTAAGACTTTCCTGGATGTCATTTGCACTGTTGGGGTTCACGAGGAGGCTTCCCTTTGCTGTGGAAGGATTTGTGTGCAGCCACGTGCTTCACAGCCCTGTATGTGATGTGCTTAAAAGCCGTTGTTGAAAGTGAAATTTATTTAAAGGAAAAGCTGTTTCCCACTAGTTGGAACAGCCGCTAGCCTGTGACTCTTGCTGTTGCTCCTGGGAACTGTCACACTACTATGCCTCTAGGCTAGTGCAGCAAGACTTGGGCNTTCAGGATGGGAGTTTCTACTTCTCTTCCATGGCCATGTATGACCTTAATAATAATTCTTTCTTTTTTTCCCAAAAAAGGAGTCTCTTACTGTGTGACTTGCTGAAGCATAATTCAGATTATTATAGTAAATTCCTTAGTTAGTTGGTCAGGAATTTCTCCCTCTGTATTATATTAAAAATGAGATTGTACTTAAATTGCCTCAGCTTACAGAGTCTTTTTCTGGAACTGAACCCGCTCTCAATTGGATCCTGTCTGGGGAGGGCGTGTCCATACTGTTGACGGAAATTAGCATTCAAGACGATTTTTCCTTGTGTTGCAGTAATTGGATTCACTTTTTTGATCTAGTAATTGGCTGACTGAGTGGGAATCAACCTCAGGGCCTTGCCTGTGTAGGCAAGGGCTTAACCACTGAGTCTATCTTTATGAAAGATTCAGAAATTCATTTAGGAGTCTCCTAAAAGATTTCAAAATGACTGAGAAAGTCTTGCAAAATGTGTAAAATTGATGAGTGGGCCACAGTTTTAGAGATGTTAGATGTATTTTCAAGTGAATGGGCACGAAGTTAAGAAAAAGAACATTGTTTAGGTAACTTTACATGCATATGCATCGAGACATGACATCAGAGAGTGNGAAACGCTAGGAAAATCACTCAATTCAAATCAAGATCCCAGGAGCCAGGCCAAATGAAAACAAAGTAACCAAGTGCAACCAAGGGTTAATAATGAGGCAATGCAGAGTTTAAAGCTCCTAATGAAGCAATGGGGAGTTAACCTGGGGCTAAGCACTGCTTGCTAATCTTTAAAAGTGATCTATTTTTGGTAATTACGTATGTGTGTAGAATGGGTTGTGACCGTATTCGATGTTGCTNCCCTCATCTCCCCCTGACTCTTGGTGGCTCCCTTCCCTTCCCAGCTAATCTTCCTCCTTCCCCCANGTGGAAATACAGGAAACGTGTGCAGGCCTTGTGCAGTAGCCACAGTTGCTGTGTGTTTAATTATTGCCACAGCTATGCTATATCCACAAGACAGCTCAGTATTGTTCCTCTCCTTATTCTGGCACTCACAAACTTTCTGCCCCCTCTTCTATGATGTTTCCTGTGCCTTGGGACAGATGACCCAGACGTCTTGTTTAGGGATAAGCAGACTCAAGAGCCACTTATTCTCAGCACTTTGACCAGTCATGAGACTGCATTGCCTGCTGCAGCAAGAAGCGACCCTGACCCAGGCTGACAGCAGCTCTAGCCTATGAATGTGTAAATGTTCAGGAGATCGTTTAGTTACATGTCAATCAAGCAACACCTCAGTACTACCCCCCTCCCCCCCAGGGCCTGTGACCTACCTACCCACAGGGGTTAGAACAGGTTTACAATATCAGGCATGTATTTCCTCCATGCGGGCCTCCAATCCAGTGAGGAGTGCTGGTACACCACAGCATCCTTGCCACTATAGACTCAGTGAATGCGCTCTTGTGGCAGTGAATGACCAAGGAAAGAAAGTCATTCAGGAAATGATAGCAGGATCCGGAAACAAGAGCTAAGGGGAGGGAGCAACATGGAAATTAGAGTCCAGGAGTCCACAGCTTCCGGGAAATGCTCTCAAGAGGCAGAACCACATNTGACTTGAATGTTTGCGGCGATCTATAAAGAGAAATGTGAACTAGTAAGTTGATAATGGGGGGAAAATCCACCAAGAAAAGGTTCAGGTACGTTTCCCTGTCCATCTTCTCTTGGTGGTCTGTTGTCTTCAGATTGTCCTCAGCTCTGTGCTCACTGTGGCTCCTTGGCTTTGAGTGGCCACCTAGGTGCTCTCTGTTCATACTCACACTCCCTGGCTCTGTGACCTCCAGAAACTGTCATGGCTTCCTTGCTTTCCTGGGAAAACTCAGCAAGGCTATGAGATTAGGAGGAAAGACCCTGAGAGTGACAGGGAGGTTAGGTGGCTTGGGCCCATGATGTGACTAGATCCTCTGCCTCCTCCAGCCACTTCCTCAGACAGAGTCAGTGACTAAAGTCACTGTAGGATTTTTCAAATAAGTGGAAAATGGCCTGACTGGAAGGCCATGTCCTCTACTATCCAGATTCATATAGGTCACCAATGTCCTCTCCATCACTGCCTGAGGGATCTTCTTCTGCCCCATGTACTCAGTGTCTCCCTATCTTGAATTTTACTTCATCAGCTGTCTAATCTGAAGTGATGAGCCATTCCCTCTACTTGGCACCCAGTCTTGTTCCCACTACAGTGCCTGCTCCCTGGGAACAGAACTGGACAGTCTTCACGTCCTCAGGCAAACCACAGAAGGAAGTCTGTGCTTACAAGCCAGCTTCAGTGTCATCTGCCGTCCACCTCAGCTTCATCTTTGAGCCTGTGTCCCCTGTGCACATTATGAATTCTGTATTGCTCGTTTACCTGTTTTTGCTCCCCCGTTATTCTATAGCTGTCCTTTACATGTCACATATTGTCTCAGCTTGTCACTAGTGGTATTTATTGTGTGTCCCCATCTCATATCCATCTTCTGTCTTTGTCTCATTCCTTCTGCTTTGCTGTTTTATATTGGCAATAGTTAATGCCACCTCAAGTATTGTAACCCCCCTCTCTGTGCAGCTGAAGAGAGAGTGCGACAAGGGAAAGCAGCCTGATTTCCAAATTATGCAGCTATGGACTCTGTATCTGTATTAGTTACTTCTGTGACCAAACACCTGACTAGAAACAATTTAAAAGGAAAGGTTTATTGGGTTCATCATTTGGGGGTGCAGTCCTTCTTGGTGGGGGAAAGCACGGAGGCAGGAACATGAAGCCGCTGGTCACACTGTGTGCAGGTCACACTGTGTGCAGTCTGGAATCATAGGGAACATGAGGCCACTGGTCACACTGTGTGCCGTCTGGAATCAGAGGGAGCTGACTACAGGTGCTCCATTGGCTCCTTTGCTTTTTCTTCATTGGACCTCAGGGAATGGTGTCATTATGCTCATGGTGGATCCTTCTCGGTGAATCCTCAATGGGAACACCCTCGAAGACAAGCTCGGGGCTTTGTTTCCTAGGAGATTCTAAATCTTACCAAGTTGGTGATCCACAAGTAGTAAACACCACAGGCACTTTTACCTTTCCCCAGCCCTCNCCCGTGGAGTGGAATTTCACTGTCCTGCACACACAGCAGGGAGCTGGAGAGGCTGCCCTGCCAGCTATTGAATGGCTTACAAAGGTTATTTAAAAACTTAAACAAATGTTTTGTAAGGAGTATTCCCAAGCTTGAATCTAATTTCTTACTAGAACATTCTCTTGTTAGAGTCAGCTTGATAATCTCTGTGGGACACAGTGAGCTGGGCTGGCACCGAGGAGAGGAGTGGCCCAGGGGCCCCTCTCAAGGCTCCTCCCACAGCTCCACCATGGAGCTGGTTTTCCAGGCTAGAATCAGGTGCGGGAGTTTCCCACTGAGCCTGAACAAATTGAGTGAGAAAACGGGTGGGGCTGTGGGTTTCCAACAGTTAATTTTTTTCCTGCAGTTTGTCTAACAAACAAAGCAAGGGTAGATTTCAAACTTCAATTTCTGTGGCACAGCAGGGCTGCATGAATAAAAGTAGCAGTTACAAGCTGGCAACTTCATTCAGGAGCAGTCAATCTAAGATCTCAAGGGACTGCTTGGTGAAGTGGATGCAAAAGTAAGAACGAGGTTCATGGGTTAAGGTTTTGGTTTGCCTCCAAGTTTGCTATAATGTGCTATGTGTCTGGGTCTGTGTTTCAGTCTAGTCCTGGCTTTGTAGAGGATACACATCAGATGATCTGCTGTAGGAATTTACTAAGACAGGTGAGGTGATTTATAAACTTCAGATTAATAAGTCATAACACATGATCATCTCTTACTGTACACTAGTCATTCCTGACACAATGCACCCTTGTCTATCAGCTCTTAGAGCTTACCAATGCAATGGGATGATATTTGCTCTGTTTATAACTCATGCTGGTAATCTGTGTATATTGCCTTGTGTTATTTTAATCCACATATTTTATTTGAAGAATTTCCTGATTTAATTATTGCCAGGAGGTATATTCTCTTTGATTAATATCCATGCTTTTTCTTTTTCTTATTTCCAAGTCTTCCCCTTTAAAACTGTTATCCTCTGTCTTTATCAGCCCAGACTTTCATTTTAGTCTTGGGATCTATTGGACTCATTGCCGATGTTCCATTAGTGTTTCATCCACAGTGTCTCAGAATTCCCAATTCCTTCATATGATTCAGCTATTTATGTGGCTGAATCTATACTTCTTTAAACTTTTAAGCCTTTGGTTAAATAAATACATGCTACAAAACACATAAAAATTCTTTCACTTGGATGAAAAGGAATGTTTTAGAAAAGAATACAGTCCTCATAAACATGTTTATGCACTGTAATAAGTTTAAAATAGATGGTATGTTTAACATTACACAGTGTAGAAATTCTAAGTTTAATTTTTGGAAGGTTGAGTAAATACACACTCAGAATGCCTGCACTTCTTANAAACAGTTCCTATCTACCTGTCAAGTGTCTGTGTCAGCACCTGCAGGTTAGCAGATGACATGCTTTANCAGAGTCACTAAATCCTTGTCTGTTTATCTGGAGTGATCATGTGACAGTCATGTCCAGCTGAACCTTGGAAAAACATACACATTTTGCACAGAATGAAAACATGGAAAATAGAGGTTTCCAACAATGTGTCTGTCTAGAAGTCTTGAGAAGTTTGATTCATATGCAACTAGAATACTTTTTTTTAAAAAAATCTGATCCTCAATCCTATGTTTTAGAGCAATAGTATCAGATAAAGCATTTGATTGCCAAAATATTTTTTAGTAAATGCTGCCCATGAGTCAACTGAGAACTTGCCCCCCCCCAAAAAAACCCATAAGGAATGCTAGTATTTAAAAAAAAATGGCAGATACATTTATCAAGTGATAGACAACTAGCACCTGTGCCCTCCTTGGTGGCCATGAGTTCCTTCCACATACCTACTGGGTCAAATGCTTTCTGCTGGTTCCTGATTTGTCTGCCTTCTCTTTGGTGGTGGGCACATCTGACTCATGTATATTGATTACTTCCATGGTTCAGTTAACTTCTGCAATACAGCTTTTGTCCCAGTCCAGACACGAGTATGTTTCCCCAGTCATGCATTCAGCTGGCTTGTCCTTGTGCCATCTGGTGGAAGGAGGTAGAAATGATGCTGGGCCTTTGGGGGACATGGATGAGTTCACCTTGTCTTTTGGAATCTTACCTCCATGAAACAAGCATTGTTGGCTTGTAAACAAGAGTATACACCTTCACCTAGCTGGTGCTAATCCAGAGCATCCATTCCTGGCTATTCTGCCGGCTCATCACAGAGCATAAATGGACTGGACAATTAGAAGTACTGCCTAGCAGACCTGTGAGGTGAATAAAGCCTTTTTATTTTGTCATTGTGTTTTGGGGTTGCTTGTCACACAGCATTGCCATGGAGATATAGTGGACACACTGACATACTAATTCCAAGTAGAAACAGCTCAAATGTATTATGGTTATAAAAATAAACATGGCTAGTAGAAAAATCAACCACTACAGCAAAATACAAAAGAAGAAGTAAAAGTTGCTTTAAATTTTACAGCACAGGGATAGACACCTAAGTGAAGTTTTGATGAATGTGTTTTAAATTGTTTCTTTGCACACACACAAATAGATGCACACAGACATTTTTTTTTACAAAGATTAGATGATATTGTACAGAGTTTTTGCATTCTTCATTTTGAATCAGGAATATACTGTGCACATTTCTCTGTGTTGGCAAATCTGTTCTACTAATTTTAATGACTCTAATATCTCATTATAGAGATATATTGAAAGTTATCTTGTCATTTCTTTATTGATACAGATTTCTGTTTGTTTTTAGAATTTTAAATAATTCTTCTGTGAACACCCTTCTGGCTGTTTCATGCTAATTATCCTTAGACTGAATTCCTATAAACTGGCTGAGGTAGCTGGAGATTGAATATATTTTTTATAGTGCTGTAGAGCACTGCTCCTGCTAACTTGCCTCCAGGAAGGCTATCTTTTTCTTATGTGAGTTATGCTATAACCAAAAACATGGGGGCTGGAAGAGAGAGGAATTTTAGTATAGATGACAAGGGGAAGAGAGAAAAACTTTCTAGTTAAGGAGAAAAGAAAAGGTAGCAGATGAGAGTCTGAGAAGAATGATGGACATGTTGATTTTCTAAGGGTGACTAAAGTAGGCGTGGACTAAGAGAAGACCTTTGTGCTAAAATCTATAGTGATTCAAAACAACAACTTGAGTTAACTAGTAGTTAGCTAGCACGAAGCCCTAGTACCAAGCATTTTCTGTATATATGTATACACACACACACACACACACACACACACACACACACATGCATGGACACAGGGATACACAGAGACCTGTTTTTGTCCATGTTTTAACATATTTCATACACCTCTTTCTTTCCTGGGAAACTCCAAACCTTGTCATTCTTTTTTCTAGTCCAGAAA
>LZPO01027432.1:346282-365181 GCA_001675575.1 Neotoma lepida | reverse complement strand
GAAAACGAAGAGCTTGCTGCAGAAGAGCACCGTACTCTAAGGGTTCACAGGGGTAGTACACATATTCCAAATATAAAATAACCACAACTCACCAGGACAATTTTTGTGTGTGTATGAAATGAGATATTGACCTTCAGGCTTGACAAATATTGTATTAAAAGAGGAAATCACACAATAATATTTAATATAGATAGTACTTAAAAGGTTCTTAGAGTATTAGAAATCAGAATTTGACAATAGATTAAGGAAATACATGGTACTCAATAGAGATTTTTTTGCAGTAACTATCCAAAGAAAAGAATGATGGGGGCCAGAGGGAGAGAAGAGATGGTGGAAAATGAAAGAAACTAAAATATATTATACACATATGTATACACAACAGATAAATTTAATAAAATTACAAGAATTGGCGGGTGTTATTAAAAGATTATATCTTAGTTAGTTTTCTATTGCTGTGACAAAACTCCATGACCGAGGCACCTTATAAAGGAAGGGCTTGTCTGAACTTATCTTTCAGAGGATTAGAGTCCATCACCAGCACAGCAGGGAAGNGTGGCANCAGGCAGGCACGGCAGCTGGAACAGCTGAGGGCTCACATCTCAAACTGCGAGCATCAAGCAGAGTGAACTCTAAATGACGCAAGTTTTTAAGACCTCAAATCTCACCTCCCAGTGACATACTTCCTCTGGCAAAGCCACACCTCCAAAGCCTCCCCAAACAGAGCCACCAACTGAGGACCAAGTATTCAAATGCCGGAGACTATGGGGGACATTTATCATTTGAGCTGCCACATTTATTAATGCTAACGTATATATATATGTCTGTCTTCTGTCTGTCCGTCCATCCGTCCATCCGTCCATCCATCCATCCATTCATCTATTTGTATCTTATATGTACAAGTATCTGCCAGCATGTACACATGTCTACCACATGCATACCTGGTACCTGCAGAGGCTGGAAGAAAGTGTCAGATCTGCTGGAACTGGTTTTTTATGTTCACAACAGAACAGGAAGCAGAGGGCACAACAGGAGCTAGGAATTGTGATAACCTTCAGTGGCCCACCTCTACTTCTGCCAGCAAAGTCCCACCACATAAAGATCCCACATCCTCCCAAAATAGTGCCACTAGCATTTGAAACATGAGCCTGAGGAAATTTCAGAATCAAACCATAGCACAGCCTTTACAATAAATGCAAAAGCTGTTTGATAGAGGAAATGAGAAGTTAANACCCACTTACTATAGCCAGTAAAACGGAATGGAAGAAACAAATGAAGGAAAAGACAAATGCCCTAGGTCTCTATTTAACAAGGCATAGAAAAAATTATATAATGGAAACAGGGTGCATTCCCTCCAAAACAGAGATGTAAGCTGGACCGTATGGAAAGGGATGCTATGTTCAAGGGCTGGAAAATTCAACATCATGCACTTTTCAGCTCTCCCTAGTTTATGTATGTGATGCAATCCAAAAACAGTTTTGTAAATGTTTTATAATCAACTATCTATGCTGACTAATAAGCTTATTTCAAAAATGAACAAGAAAGAATAGCCAAATAAAGAATAAAAATAGATAGTGGACTAGTGAAAGGTGGCAACAAACTATCATAAAGCCTACACAGCAATCTGTAAGGATTATGTATGTAACCCTTGCATATAATTGTGGGATTTGTATAGTTGTAGGTAGCTTGCCTGGTGTACACAGGTTCTGGGTTCAATCCCAACTACCACAAAACCAAAAACCAACCAACCAAACAACAACAAAGGTGCCTTTTCTTCACAAAGAAGTGGATCAATGGATCAGAAATTTTAAAAATCCAAAAATAGACTCTATCACACATGCAAACCAGTGAGAGAAAGTTGGGAAAACTGAAACTGGATGGCCTTCTGCCAACATATAGCAGATCCTGTCCACACACTGAAAATGAATTTCAAGTATAGAGATTTAGATGTGAAAAAGATTGCTGCCTTTCAAAGTTCTGGAAAGTGTAGGAGAAAGCTTTGTCTGGGTCCCACAGCTGCTTATAAAATAATTACTCAGAGGCTTATATTAATTATAACTGCTTGGCCATTAGCTCAGGCTTATTACTGACTAGCTCTTACACTTAAACTCAGCCCATTTCTATTATTCTATGTGTCGCCACGTGTTCTATGGCTTTACCTGAGTCCCATTACGTGTTGCTCCTTGGGCCGCTGACTGGCATCTCTTCACTCAGCTTTCCTCTTCCCACAATTCTTCTTGTCTGCTTATCCCACCTATACTTCCTGCCTGGCTACTGGCCAATCAGCATTTTATTTATCAACCAATCAGAGCAACACATATTCACAGCATACAGAAATACATCCCCATCAGGAAAGTGCTATGTGGGGTCTTTCTGAATCTCCCTAGAATGGCTGTAGAAGCGGGTGTTTGAGACCACGGACACATATAGATAGATGCTGCAGGACACAAAGCAGCCACCATGAAAACAAAAAGTACAATTATGTCACAACAAAACGCTATCTCTTTTTACATAAAATGAACTTCTAAGAGTAGAAATGTAGAAGACCAGTAACCCTATAGGAAAATTAGCTAGAGAATTCTGTTGCTCAGTCTGTATGCAGAATACATTAGCTGAGGTGAAAGGGTAAGAATATCCCACCTCAAGTGTTATTTATTTTGNGTATTTTCAGTTAGATAGAGAAAATACAGACCTTTGCATGCACAGAGGGGCTCTGAAAACCAATATTCCATGTCATACAGAGAAAGAGAAATGGTTAATCAGAAACTCTGTCTCAAAAAATAAGGTGGAGAGCCAATTGGCAAGACGAGATCTTGACCTCTGACCTCCATGTACGTGTTCCCCTGCATATAACCGCACGAACACACACATACACCTCTTTCCTCACGCTATGTGGGCTGTTGTTCTCAAAACCTGGACTGCAAGAGAGAAAAAGAAATAACACCTTACAGATTGAAAGTAAACAAAAAAACAGCAACAACAAAAAACTAAGCAAATAAAATGCTGGCCAATCTGTCCTAATGAATGGAGTTTTGAGTCTCAAACAAAATTAAACTAGCAATCAAAAGCACAACAATTAAATAAAAAACATCCTTTATATACTAGCAGGATACTTGAAACTATTAAATAATTACTGTCAACATTTTTGGATGTAATAGTAATACTATTGGTTTTGTTTTTAAAATAATTTTTATCTTTTATCTAAAAAATCCACAAAAATATTTATGGGTAAATATATTTCCTTGGTTATACTTCAAATAATTCAAGAGGAAGTGATTTTGATACAGAAACAAAATTGTCAGTGAGCTAACCAAACAAGTGTTGGGTAGATGCTGTCTCTTATACACATCTAGATGTGTATAAGAGACAGGGTTTGAAGTTTTGTGGTAAATAGTTCTAGAAACATTAGAGAATGCTTCCTTTCTGAAAGCATTGCTCAGTCTGCATGAAGAATACATTCGCTGAGGTGGAAGGGTAAAAATATCCCACCTCAAATGCTATTTATTTTGTGCATTTTCAGTTAGATAGAGAAAATACAGACCTCTGCATGCATAGAGGGCCTCTGAGAAGCTGTTCTTTAGTAAAAACTGAATTGTACATTTATCCACGTTAGTAGCAGAAACGTACATCCAGGCACAGGCTTTCTTTCCTGGCCACCCCACCTTTCTGCCCAGGGAAGCTCTTTGTTCAGGAAGAAGACCCCAGATAGAGATGACCACAGAAGGTTGCCATGGGGATGACCACAGCAGGTCACCATGAAGGCCACATTGCCTGCACAGCACANCCTTTGCCCCTGTGGTATTCCTGTATGTCTCTGTTTTGTGAAGAGGGTGTACAAATCTTTGGATTACTCCAGGGTTTTCTGCTACTACATTCTTCTAAGTGAGAACATTACAGTCAGTCGTTGCTATCTGTCTGTTAACTCAGTATTTCAGGGACTTGACCCTGACCTGCAGAGACCAAGGGGAAGCTTCAAGACCCCCACCCCACCCCCAAGCACAGGAAAGCTTCAAACTGCTCTTTGGAACTGATGATGTTCTAAAACGCTATGCCAAAAACTTTCTCTTATTGGACAAATCGTGTGCATTCTTAAAGTAATTTAATTCAGATTTTACTTAACTCATTCAAATATTTTTTAATGGGAACTATTCAGTGTCCAATTTCCACTCACCCACAAACAAGAAAAACCCACAACCCTATCAACAAATGCCTGTATGTTAAGCTGTGTTCCATTTAAAGTGTGAAGCTGTCATTTTGCCAAATAGGCCAAAGTTCTACTTGTAAGAATAGTTTCACTTATTGATTACTGCACAGGAAACCACACGCAAGCGGTCATTATGGCCAACAGTTCCTCAGCAGGGCACGACTTCTGTCCTTGTAGATGGCTGGAAGTGCAGTCAGTCCTGGGTNCTCAGGCCTTAGCTTTCCTCGGTTCCATTCTCTCTATGTGGCGTCTTAGATTGCAAAGTCTGGCTTCATGGAATCCTTGTGGGAGGAAGCAAAAGCTCCCTGGCCTTTTTGTGTCTAGAAATTTCAGTTAGATAGAGAAAATACAGACCTTTGCATGCACAGAGGGACTCTGAAAACCAATATTCAATGTCATACAGAGAAAGAGAAATGGTTAATGAGAAACCATTAATAAGATAATAATAATAAGATATCTAATTGAAATTTCCAGAATATTCTTCAACATTTTTTTTTTAATCAAAGTAGCCACAGGGCCAGCAAGATTCCAGGGGAGGGAAACACATTCTTGTCTTTCCATAAAAGGAGCATCATNTGCATACAGAGAGAGGAAGGTTTGGGTGGGCCCACTGAAGAGACTAGCTTGAACAAAAGTATCAGAACAAATCTATCATAGGCTATCTCTTATCAGCCTGAAAGCTGACAAACAGCTAGATTATAAAATCCATCCACAGTGCTGCATATTGCAAGCTAATTTAGTGTTACCTCTATGTTATAGTCAATTCACAATGTGTCCCAAACACCCATGTGCTAAAGGCTTAGTCCTCAGCTTGGTCTCTGGATAATGGAAACTGTAATAGGTGAGGCCTAGGAAGAGATTTTAGGATATAGAGGGTATGTACTTGAGGGAAATAATGGGACTCTGATCTTCTCTCTTTTTGAGGTCTAGCCATGTGTGATGGCTAGACTTTTAATGCTTGGTTCCCAATTGGTGGAACTGTTTGAGAAGCATTAGAATGTGTATAGTCTTGTTGGAGGAGGTGTGTCACTGGGGATGGGCTTTGAGGTTTCAAAAGTCCATGCCATTCCATTCCTAGTTAGCTCTCTTTCTCTCTGCTTTCTCTTTGGGGTTAGATGTAAGCTTCCAGCTACTGTTCCAGGGCCATGGCTGCCTGCTTGCTGCTGTGGTCCCTGCCATGACAGCCATGGACTCATCCTCTGAAACTGTAAGACCAATAATCTCCTTCTGTATGTTGCCTTTGTCATGGTGTTTCTTCACATATTTTGCCCATTTGGAGAGATCTATCCACATATTTCTTCTCCAAATGTCTTTCTCACTAATTTTCCAATCATATTCTTTCCAAGTTCCTGGCCATCCAGCTAATCCATTGGCTAAAGCCCAGGAATCAGTGAATAATCATACACCTGGCCATTTCTCATTCCAAACAAAATGTATGACCCTGGGCATCGCCTGAAGTTCTGCTCACTATGGAGATTTACCTTTGCCCATGTTTTTCAGGGTTGTCCCAGAAAGNGGGTGTAATGATGTAGCTTTCCACTTCTGGCTGGTATCTGCAGAACCATCAGTAAACCAGGCCCTTGTTTTCACTTTCCTAGTCAGTTGAGCATAGGGCACAGCCAATGAGATTATAGGTACATGCTTGATGGCAGACAGCTTTGTAATGGGAGTAGAAACCGTAGACATTTGGGCAAATTCTCATTGTGACTTGCTTGTGCCCTCAGGACCAATCACATATATACCATTTCTATTCGATAATGGATTGCTGCTCTGCACATCCAACCTTAGGACTCGGTGGGTCAGATAACACCCAGCTCATGATGGGCAGCTCAGGTTGCATGGTAACTTGGTGCTCCATTGTCAAATGTTCATTTTCCATTAAGGCCCAATAGCAGATCAAGAGCTGTCTCTCAAAGGGAGAATAGTTGTCTACAAATGATGGTAGAGCCTTGCTCTCAAATCCCAAAGGTCTCTTCTGTGAATCACCTATAGGGTCTTGCCAAGGCTCCAAACAGCATCCCTATCTGCCACTGATACCTCAAATACCATCAGGTCTGCAGGACCATATAGTCCAAATGGTAGAGCAGCCTGCACAGTGGTCTGGACCTGTTGAAAGGCCTTCGCTTGTTCCAGACTCCAGTCAAAGCTAGCAGTTTTCTGAGTCACTTGATATATGGGCCAGAGTAACATACCCAAGTGAGGAATGTGCTGCCTGTAGAATTCAAGCCCACTAAGCATTATGCTTCTTTCTTGGGGGTCGAGTAGGTGCAATAATCTATCCTTCACCTTAGAAGGAATATATGTGTATGTTCCCCACCACNGGATTCCTAAAAATTTCATTGAGGCCCTTGAATTTGGTTGGATTTATCTCCCATTCTCTGGTGTGCATATATATTACCAAGAAGTCAAAAGTGTTTGCTACCCCCTGCTCACTTTGTCCAATCAGAATAATGTCATCAATATAGTGCACCAGTGTGATATTTTGTGGAAGAAGTAATCAAGATCCCTTTGAACTAAGTTATGACACAGGGCTGGAGAGTTAAGATATCCTTGAGGGAAAACTGTAAAGGTATACTGCTGGCCTTGCCAACTGGAAACAAACTGCTTCTGGTGGTCCTTATGGCTAGGTACTAAGAAAAAGGCATTTCAAGGTCAGAAGCCACATACCGTGTACCAGGAGATGTGTACTTTGCTCAAGTAAGGACATCACATCTGGTACAGCAACTGCAATTGGAGTCACTACCTGATTATGTTTTCAATAGCCAACTGTCATTCTCCACTATCTATCTGTCTTCAGTACTACCCAGATAGGAAAGTTAAAGGGAGATGTGGTAGGAACCACTAAGCCTGCGTCTTTCAAGTCCTTGATGGTGGCACTAATTTCTGTGATCCCTCAAGTCATGCAAAATTGTTTTTGTTCACTATTTTTCTAGGCAGAGGCAAGTCCAAAGGCATCCATTTAGCTTTTCCAACCATAATAGCCCTCACTCCACAGGTCAGGGAACTAATGTGAGAATCCTGCCAACTTCTAAGTATATCTACCCAAATTATACATTCTGGTATTGGGAAAATAAATACAGGAAGAGTTCAAGGACACACTGGACCTTCTGTGAGTCAGACTTTAGCCCAAACTCCATCAATCACCTGACTTTCATAAGATCTGTCACATACTCCCTGCTCTGTGACATGCTGCCCCAATACAGGCCCAACAGCAACAGGGCCAATTAACCAGAAGTGTAACCTCCATAGCTGTGAGTCAAAATGTCCTCTTTCTCCTTGGTAAGTTGATTGTGTTAGGTATTTATGCTACAGCAGCAGTCAGCTGATTAATTTCTCTCTTTTCCAACCCACCATAGACTCACATGATTGTCTTACTGTCCCACTTCTGCTTGAAAGGAACAATGCCACAGTTTAGGAAGCATGCGGGAGAAGTTGACTGGGGGGCTAACCTTCACAACTGTCACCCCACCGCGTATCTCACACACATGGGTACAGTTTCTAAGGCAGCTGCTGTCTTGTGGCTGACTTTATGCGGAGCCCTCCCTGGGGGAGAACACTTAGGCTTTGTCCTTGTCATTCCCTCTCTGACTGGCCTTTTCAGTTGTTAGGGGAACAATGTTTTTAAACTCACTCAGTAGAAGAAAACAATGGACGTCTTTCTTCACTTCCTGCAAAAGGTCATACGGACAAAGAGCATAGGCACAGTGGTTCCAACTGGACATGCAAGCACATGCATAAATCAATACATGTAGTACACCGGATGCCAGTGTTAACCCTTGCTTACCTGGAGAAAGGGGACTGCTTTTTCTGGTATCAAATTTTGCTTTGTTTTGATTTTGAACTGAACTTGAGCAGAACCTTTGTCTGCTCTGCCAGGGCTCAAAGCACAGGGAAGATCCACAGCTTGGAAGCAGGACATTAGTGTAGCAAGTTGAGGTTTTCTCCCAGCCCTCAGGAGAGTGATGAGAACAGAGCCATGGGGACTATTCAAGGCTGACTGTCCTGCAAGGACTTCACCCTTCAACACCAGTTGAGAGAGAAATAAACTGAACTCCTGAAAAGGAGTGTGCTTGTTGAAACTGGTGTGGCCTTTCCCATGTGGTCAATGATTTCAGTAAGAAAAATTAATGTTTAATTCCTTTTATGGCTCCTTTNCTCATTCCTTGTTGGGGTAAGAAAGTGCTGGCTGGCCCGGTCTTCCCAGGGAGCACACATCATCACCAGTAGGATGCTCTGCTCCTCAGTGTAGTTTATTGGCTGGTACTTTTACACTGATCTCAGAGTCCTGTTTCTTTTGGGCTGTAATATGGCTGCTTCAGGGTGAGGTTGGGTCATCTTCAAATTTCTGAAAAAAATATTTTAATAGATCTCTCTCTCCATGGAGGCATTATAATATCTCATAGAACGTACAGGGTAAACTCTGATCTTCAAGGCCACTATCTCCAGCAACAAACACAAAGATACTTAAGCTGTTTACCACTGTGTAGCTTTCTAAATGTGTAAAATTGCACTTGCTTATCCTGCCCTATATAAAGGACGGGACTTAAACACATGTGAACTACAAGGAACGCTTCTGTAAAAAAAATGCAATGAATAGATTTAAATACATATTTTGGCAGCTTTGTGGGGCACACAGGCAAAAAGTGAGTTTGCTTCCCCGTGAAAGAATACAAGAAAGTCTACACTGTTTGACCTGTCTGTGAGACACAAGCATAAGCAGAAACAATAGAAGAGATGTGTAAGGTTGCTGCGTGCCTTTCTACCAGAGTAGGATGAAATGTGCACCATGCATATATTTCTAGAAGGCTAAGAAATTGATGATTTCATTTGGCGTCCCCCGTCTCCATGCCCCCTTGTATTTTTTCTTTTCTCTCTTTCCTTCCCTCCTTCATGTCTGCTCACCCCTCCCCCTTCCTTTTAAAGAAGAGAGTGAGCCCCGTTCTCAGAACTCCCTCAGGCTTTCCTAATTGAAAGCAACCATCCAGAGTCACTCCTTTATGTTAAGTGAAACACTTCTGCATGGATCTCCAGGGATGAAGTGATTAGCTCAGCAAGAAACAGGGACTCTGGCCGTTCCTGTAAGCCGTGGAAAGAATTAAGTACAATTTTGCAAAGATAGCACTGAAAGAATGGTATTTTCTTTCAAAACATGTCTCTCTCTGAAACATCAGTGCAGACATGTGTCAAGATAGAAACTGGATCGTGTTTCTAGCAGTTGAAGACTCGAATTTCGTCAAACAAGACTGTTTGTTCCCATGCCCAAACTGTCCTACAGTGCCCCGTTGTCTGGACGAGAATGGAACACAACCAACTTCGGACAGTGGAGCTTGAGCTGGTGCCAACCTCACTAATGAACACGTGGTTTCAATAACAATGGGGCTACTTGCTGGCTGGGTGGCAAGGTGCCAGGCACTTAATGTTGAGGGGGTAACCTGTGTAAGAAGTACCATCTCTTATACGATTGCCTTTCCCAGAGTGCCCCNAGTACACGTTGAGACTCTACAAAACAGGGAGGTCAAGGCTGAGGCTCTGAGAAGCCCTGCAGAGGTCCTGTGCACTCTGAGCCAGGGCCTGGGTGGGTGTTTTGCAGTGTGACATTGGGGTAGTTCCCTGTTTCGGGTTCCTGGTGTGCTGGATCCTGGAATCGGAGAGTATGAACGCCAGAAGACAGGGAAAGAGTTACAGTTTACTGATATTCCCACTACACTGACAAAATGGGTCCAATTACATGATGGTAGCATTAAATGTTATTAAGAAGGGATCCAAAGTCTTGAGGCCAGACTTTCACAAGATCACGATAAGCTGCTTAAAACAGCTGAAATAGCACCCTGACTTTGCTGAAGGGAAAAGACTTGGTGCTGTTGGCCCACAGTCTGCAGTGCTGGCCTGTGACCATGGGCTTAGCACTTGGAAAGAGGACTCCTGTGACTTCATTAGAGCTGAAGGTGCTCTTGGCCCTTTGGCTTGTTTTGTTCCTTCAGTACATTTTTGTGAACTGCAACTCTAAATGGCTTGCCTGAGGCCATCGGTGACCTGGATGGCTTGGTTGGTAGGGACAGATGCTTCTTCTGAAGGATGGACTCCTCCTTTCAGTTATTGGTTCTCTTCTGTTGGCTTTCTGTTGCTTTGGTTTCAAATTTGCGTGCAATAAAACTCATTCTTTGTGGTGCATCGTTTTTCTCATGGCCTGATAACTTCTACATTTTAGAATTAGTATGTTTTTATTTATTCTTTGAAAATTCCATACATGTATACAATCAACATATCTTGATCATATCTACCCTCAATTCCCTCCCTCCGACTTCCTCTGTCCCCAACACATCTGCTTTCCAAATTCTGTTGTTTTCTTTTCTTTTGTAGAATAACCCACCATGTTTATTTAGTGCAGCCCAAAGGCTCATGCGTGTAACTTCATCCACTAAGGCAGTGGCCACTGCTAAAGAAAAACAGCTCTCCTTCCCCTAGCAGCCATCACCTCACAATAGCTTCTCAGCTAGAGGTAGAGGCTTACATGCCCTTCTCCCCACCACCCTGATTGTTTTGTTCCTGTGCATTTCTTGCTCAGGCAGGGGGTTGTGTTGTAGGTGTACCAATTGGGGTTGAACACCCCCACACCTAAGGCTCAGGGGACATCACAGAAGGGGGGTGGAAAGATTGTAAGAGCCAGAGGACCACGAAGTCTAACACAAGGTATATGACAAGGAAAGGAGCACCTGTGAACTCTCAACAATATGGTCTCCTGAATAAGACCCATGCCTTGACAATACCAGTTCACATGCCAACTTGCATGGGGACATCTCGCAACAAGCAGCACTAAATGGACTCAGCAGGTTGTCTTTACATAACCGTGTGTTTATGTACATATGAAACAATAAGGATGAAGAAGGGGTTAAGAATAATGAGAGGGAGTGGAGGGGACAGGGAGGAGTTGGAAGGTGGGGTGGAAATGATATCAATACAGTGCTCATATATGAAATTCTCAAGAGTGTAAAAAGAAAAACAAGGACTCTTGCAGCTCTGTTGCTGAGTGAGTGGACTCAGGAGGTTCTATGACCCCAGGAGATTTTTTTTTTTTACGCAAGGAAATCATAGGCATTAGACCACCTGGAGCTGAGGTTGTGACCCACCTGACATGGGTGCTAGAACTGAAGTTGAGTCCTTTGCAAGAACAGTCTCTGCTCTGAACTGCTGAGCCTTCTCTCCAGCCCAGCATGTACTTTAAATATATTAATATGACTACTCTAGATCTGGTCTAGTTATTGTTTTTATGGTATGTATCTTTTTTCCCATACATCTTTACTTGCAAGTATTCATTGCATTGAGTCATAGGTCTGGATTGAGGCCTCTGGCTTCTGCTACACCCTCAATACTGGGCCCTCACTGGGACTCCTCTTGGGTATCCTGTTGTTGTCCTGTGTCATGGAGATTCTGCCGCTTTGGATCTGCAGGTCTGGGCCCTTCACCTGCTCCAGCAGTTCATAGATGAGGTGAATATTGGGGTGAGCTAACTCATAGCCCTGGTTCTGGACCTGGGTGATAGCCTGGTTGGTCAGCCTGCCAGCTTTTCCTCATCAACTCCACCAGGGAGAGCGCTCCATCATTGCCCTGGCTAGCTCACCCACTGTAGCAGGCAGCAAGGAGTGGGGCCAGTTCTCCTGTTCTCAGCCNTNGGGGCAGGCTCACCCACACCAACACCACCAGGGACAGCTCTACTGTTTTGCCCAGGTGAGGTGCAGGGCCCAATTTCCCAAGTGCTGTATTTGGTGAGGTGCAGGGCCAACTCTCGCTGCAGGTGGCAAGGGTCTAGGAAGGGAGGGTGTCTTTCCCTTACCCATGCCACCACATGGCAGGTGGCAAGGGAGTGGCAAGGTCAACTCTCCTGCCCTCCTGCCCTCAGAGCTGGCTCACCTGTGCCCCTGCCAACAGGGTCAGCTCTAGTGTGCTACCCAGGGGAAATGCAAGGTCTGCTCTCCTGTGTGCTGCAGCCAGTGAAGGGCCAGGCCAGCTCTCCCACTCTTGTGACCCTGGGGCCAGCTCTCCCGTCTGCTGCAGGTGTTGAGGAGTAGGGTGGGGGAGGGCATCTTTCTCTCACTCATGCTACCACATGGCAGACGAGGTGGGGAGTGGGGTCAGCTCTCCTGTTCTCACACCCTCAGGGCCTGCTCATCTGCAGTCCTACCAACAGGGTCAGCTGTGTATCTGTTTTTCTGCTTTATGCAAAGACTTTTTGATACTCAGAGTGAGTTTCTAGTTTGGCTTTTTGTCCAGCTCTGTCCTTTTCATTGAAATATTGAAACTGCTTAACATTATTATTTAGCCAATTAGGTTAGAACCTGTGAACTTGCTCACTATGTTCATTTAGTTCTGTATTTAAGTTTGCCTTCTTCAATCTTTGTGGGGATCATTAATTTTTTATTGTAACATTTGATCTTCAAAATTGTCTTTTAAACCCACTTATTTTTATTTTTATATGTATGAGCATTTTGCCANCNTGTAACTCTGTCTACCATGTGCTTGCAGTGTCCACAGAGCCCAGAAGAAGGTATCAGTCCCCTGGAACTGTTGCTGCAGATGNCCATGAGCTGCTATGTGGGTGCTGGGAACAGAACCCAGGTCCTCTGGAAGAACAGAAGGTGCTCTTAACTGCCGAGTCATCTCTCCAGGTTTTTCAATATTGACTTTNAAAATTATTTCCTTGAGTTATGATTGAAATACAGAAATTTGTCACTGCTTGATGTAAATTGCATGATGAGCCTAGAGGTAAGTTTGTGCTCATGAACCAACANTGTACTTCAAGCCACAGGCCTATGCAAGACCTCCAAGGGCTGCCTACTGCTCTCTTGATGTAAAATCACCAGTGTCGTTGTTCTTTGTACTAAAGATGTGTAAGGTTCAGTGGTGAAGGATATNAAGTATGATGTAGTACTACTGCAGCCTCGTGTTATGTCTNATGGTTTAGATCTGAAATGTCTTCAAAAGCTCATAATGTATGAGCATCAGTGAATGGTCCATCCGTGTTGGTGAAANTGGTTAACTTTCGTTCTTAGAGCTGAGCCATGTTCTATTTTATGTACACATCACCGTTTCTTTATCTGTCTGTGGACATTTAGGATGTTTTTGTGTCTTAGCCCTTGTGAATTATGTTGCAGGGCCTGTGAGGGTATAGGCATCACTCCAAGATAGTGACACATTATTTACAGTCTGTTCTATTTTCCCTTTACTTTTAGCAGCTGCCCTAGATTTTAAAAATGCATTTTAGTGAATCAATGTGTACCTTTAAATAGAGTTCAGTCACTGCATATGTAGTATGAGCACCTTGCAAAGGTGTAGTCCCTATTCTATCCTATACACCGTCACTCCTTAACTTTACATATGATATCAGCAGAGCACTAAAGTGCAATTCCTAAACCTTCATCCATTCCCTTTCAGTCAACTCTTGACTCTCTCTGCGGAGGCATGAATCTCTGCCTAACACTNTTCCTCCTGCCTGGATGATATCCTTCTGTCTTACAGTGCAAAACTGCTGATAGTTAACTTTCTTGGGATTTTGTATAAGAAAAATGTACCTCTTTGATTTAAAAAGGGTGCTTTTCCAGGTACAAAATTGTGTTGATGAAGAAAATATATACACATACATATATATAGTTTTTGTTTTTGAGAGGTCTCAGTATATAGCCCTGGCTGGTCTGAAACTCACTATGTAGATCAGGCTGGCCTCAGACTCATTGAGATCTGCCTGCCTCTGCTTCCTGAGTGCTGGGATTAAAGGCATGAAGCATGGCACCCATCAGAAAGATTCTTAATGAGGTGTGGTGGTTGAATAAGAATGACCCTCATAGGTTCATATATAGAGTTGGACTTTCTTTGGACCACCAGCTCCCAAATAATGACATGGAGACTATTAACTATTAACTATGAAAGCTTGGCCTTAGTTTAGGCATATTCCCAACTAGCTCTTAAAACTTAAATTAACCTGTATTAATCTATGTCGGCCATGTGACTTGTTACCTCTCCTCTGTACAGAACACCCCACTTCCTCCATGTCTGCCTGGTGAATTCCTTGAGCCAAATTCTTCCCCTGAGTTCCTCTCTTTCCCAGGAAGTCCCTCTTATCCTCTCCTAACTAGCTATTGACTTTTCAGCTCTTTATTAAACCAATCAGAAGATGCCTTGGCAGAGATACATCTTCACAGTGTACAAAACACAGTATATCCCACAACACATATATTTGAATGCTTAGTCATCAGAGAGTGGTACAACTTGAGAGGGGTTAGGAGGTGTGGCCTTGTTGGGTAGGTATGGCCTTGTTGCAGGAAGTGTGTNACTAGGAGTGGGCTTTGGGGTTTCAGAAGCCCAAGCCAGTCCCAGTGGCTCTTTCTCTTCCTGCTGCCTGCAGAACCAGATGTAGAACTCTCAGCTCCTTCTCCAGCACCATGTCTGCCTGCATGCTGCCATGCTGATAATGGACTAAACCTCTGAAACTGCAAGCAAGCCCCCAGTTAATTGCTTTCTTTTATAAGAGTTGCTGTGGTCATGATGTCTCTTCACAAGAATGGAGCACTGACTAAAACATAAGGTAACTCCATTTTCTNTTTGCTTGCCTGGCTTCTGATAAATGTTATCTATGCATTCTTTAATGTGTTTATTTTTTAATAAAGCTTACTTTTAGGACGGTTTTAGGTTTGTGGAAATCTCATACCCCATAACCAGTCCNTCACTGTTATCTATTAACATGGTTCATTAAATATATATTTATATATTTAATATATATAAGCCACTCNATAAATTATTATTAACTAAAGCTTTGTTCATATAGCCTTTCTCTTGGACTCATTTGTATTTAGGTACAATGTCTTCCCATGACACTCTTGGCTGTGACAGATTTCTTTTGTTTATGATGACTTTGATAGTACTAGGGACTTTTGGTCCAGTAAGACGTCTTTGAATTTGGATTTGTTTGATGTTTTTCTTGTGGTTAGACTATGGTCATGAGTTTGGGAGAGAAAAACCAGACAGGAAAGTCCCATTTTCATGGGACTTTCAAATTAAGAGATGTGTTAGCAGCATCCATTTTCATGCTCAGTGCTGACTGTGATGCCTGGCTGGGGACAGTTTGCCAGACTTTGCACTTTGAGGTTGCTCTTCTCTCCTCTTCAGAAGGAAGCCATTCTGTACTGCCCACTGAGGGTGGGGGCGAGNTTCCTCTCCTTAACCACACATGTTGTGTGGGACTCTACAAGGGACTTGTCTTTTTGTTCTTTAGTTTCTGATTTATTTGCTCATTTATTTATATCACTATGAAAGTATCTTTTAATTTTGGCCATAATCATTTTACATCTGTATTCTCAACATAGTTGCCAAGCCTGTTTCTACTGATGTACTCCTGACAGTGCTTTGTTGATTTATGTTGTGTGATGATGTATACCTTTATCTGTTGCAGAAGATACACAGAGGAGCAAAGCTTTATCCTTAGGGATGAGCACACTTCCCCTGCTGGGGCAGGTTATCCAGTCAGCAAGGTTAGGAACTGAGCTGGAGTGGGAATTGTTGTGCTGCTTGCCTGCAGTATATTACACACTTCAAATTCCCTGGTGAGACTTAGTGTCTAGAGTGGGCCTGGTTTGACAAGAGCCTTTCTTTATGGCTGTTCTGCTTTAAGGCTTTCTTTGTACTGTGCCTCAGACATATATCCTCCTTGGAGACTCCCAGCACTGATGCTCTGTGACTTGTCACCTGATGCATGTTAGAGCTGTCATGTGGAGTCAGGGCTTCATTCTTTGTTTTTCTCAGTAAGCCTGTTTTAGGTGGGTGCTGTGTCCCTGGAGACTTTTTCCTCTATATTTTAATTTTTAGCTTTAAAATGTTAATGTCTATTTTTTTAAGGACATGGGGTAGGGAGATGGAGAGATCTCAGTGTATTTGAATCAAAATCCCATCTACTATTTGCAAAACCCAGTGTCAGAAGTTTGAGATGAAGCTGTGAATACCAGTTGGTTTGTTCCACTTGGAGGCTTTGTATGTGAAAACCATAACCCAGGAACTGTGANGCCCTGGCGTGTGTCATGACAATGGTGAGGCNCTTTTAAAATCCAACAAAGGGCTTTGTGCCCTGTTAGGTTCTTCTGCTTCAGGACATCTTACCTGTGTTCCTTCAGACAAGAGACAAAAGCTTATGATGAACGAGGAAAAGTTCTGGAAATCTAAGGTGACCGTGCAGGGGTTGAGTGAGGAAAGTAGAATTACAGCCTTCTCTGGAAGCCTCATCTGTGTTCTTTCAGGTATCTTGGCTAGAAAAATCAAGGTTTTAATTCTTACAACCTTGAAATTTCAGATTTGGCCTTCTCATCTATGAACTGAGTCATTTTGGGAATATTTACATCTCCAAGCTTCAGTCTAAAGTGTCTTATCTATGAAGTTTTAAAGACTTTTCTAATCACATTGGATTGCAAGGAACATTACACGACACAGNGGGNTTCCAGAAAGAANCCATTATTGTTGTTGTTTGAAGCTACTAAACTGAACTATTTCTAGCCGCTTGGGCACCTCCAGAAGACAGGCTCTGCAGGTCTTCGGAGGGGTCTCCTTGGTCTTCCCAGGCTGGCTTTTCTTTGCTAACAGTGAGGCTCCGGAAAAACAGCCCCATGGACTCAGCCCTGTGGTCAGTTTCTCCAAGTGGCTGAATCTCAGTTTTCTTCAGCAAGCACATGGCCCCCAAAAGTTCATGCACCACAGCATCTTGGCCACGTGAACCATCTGGTACATTCAACCACCAAACTGGAATGTGATCTTATGTTTTCTGGGCAGGATTAAGAGTGAGCTCTCAAAGGTTCAGATGGCCCCTGCAATCAAGGGCAATGAGCTATAATTGAGATGTCACTCAACAGTCATGCCAAGAGCAATGGAAACTGAGATGACCACCATGCCTTGTGGTGAGTGCCCACCTCTGTGGACTAGTAAGATGGTCAGGATATGAGCAAAAGACATCGCTGGATGGTTTGGTCCTCCTCTTTCCTCTAGTATTTAACCCTGTTTGCTTTAGGCATGGAACTCTAGAGAAGTGGTCAGGACAACTTTTGACTTAGAAAACCTTGTCAGACTCAAGGTCCAGACTCCACTGAAAGCAGACTGTGGTTCATATGATGTCCCCATGTCCTGGCTCTCAGCTGCAACCCCTGGTGTCGCTTTAAAAGAGACAACTGAAACAAGGACTTATCTAGACCCAAACAGTGACAGAACAAACAGGGATAACACAAACAAAATGCAGAGAGCTGGCAGCATTGGCTGCCACCACCAACAGCAAAGCTAACCTCAGATGCAAGGAGCCACTAGCTACCACAGGTCCAAGATCTCCACAACTCTGTTTGCCGCTGTCTGAGGCACTTTTCTTTATTTAGAGGACTTAGATTGTCCTCACCTGAANGGCAAGCCAGGCGCTCTCTCAGTCTGCTTGCTGACTGTAGACTGTTGGGNCCCNAGNGGATCCGATCTTTTTATTTTGAACTCTATTTCCTCTAACCTGAATGGGATAATTGTTCCCAGAGTGATATTGTCTTAGCAACTCTATACATCGCCTATAGATTGTATTGGGGGCTAGAGAAAATCTTCACATATCAAATTCTTTAAAAGNTTGCAGTATCCATAGCTAGTGAAATTAAGGGCAAATAAGCTCTNTGATATATAGTTGATGAAGTTACATATAGAACTTTTGACACATCCTGTGAAAATACGAGCATGTTTTTTTCTCTTAGTTAACTTAATCCCAGGAGTGTTTCACCACACTGCTAAATGTGTTCTGAAAGAGTTACACTGTGTGTATCTGTGTGTGTGTGTGTGTGTGTGTGTCAGGGGGAGGTGCGTTATATATTTTTACATGTGTTCCTGCATGCATATGTCCCTCTGTGTATATGTGGGAGGGGTGTACAAATGTACACATGTGCATGCAGGTTGATTTATTGCCTGTGTGTATAGGTCAGAGGTCAATGTTGGGTGACTTCCATAATCACTTTCTTCCTTATTTTTTGACACAGCCTCTTTTGTTGCACCTAGAACTCACTGATTTGACAAACTAGCTGACCATTAAGCTACAGGTATCCACTTGGCTTTGCCTCCCACGATGCCCGCTGGAGATCCAAACTCCGGTCTTCTTGCTTGCTTGGTAATTGCTTTACAACCCCTGTAACCATGATTTTTAATTGACTGACTACTATTTTTCCTGGTTTTGTCATGGTTTATTAAAGCATTCATTTTTAATAATTTGATTCTAAGTCTAGAGTCACACAGCCAAACTTAGTAAGTGAGTACTGTTTAGATCTGGATTGAAACACACGGTGAGAAGCGTTGAGGTGAGCAGGACATTCTGCAAGGAAAGTGGCCATTTGGTGGTATACAAGGTGGCACAGATGTGTGGACTGCTATGCAGGGATCAGCCTCCCAGCATCATCCACTCTTCAGGTTTCCATTTTTAGAGAATTTTGATTAGTTTTTGTAATCAAACCCACATAGATAGGACCTTGCATATTTAATACAGTGCATTGCCCCCATACAGCAAATTGAATTTAAAAAAGCAATTGAATTTAACATTTCTAGACTGATATGGCTGTTAGTTCCTGTACCATCCATGCCAACTCAACATGATAAAGCAAGGCACATTTTTCTAACATTGACAAGCACAGCTAAAGTTAAAAAAAATCAGAATATA
>LZPO01027432.1:311244-336841 GCA_001675575.1 Neotoma lepida | reverse complement strand
AACCTCAATAAAACTCACTGTTTCACCAGGTGAGTAGACCTTTGTGCACATCTCCCCATGAATGCCACACAACATTCCCCAGCCCCGAGTCTTTATCTTGGCAGACAACATGGTTTATGTGCTGATGTTATTCTATTCCTCCACAACAACTTGTCCCACAGCCTCGACTGTCTTGTTAGATAAGGCAACTTTCCCCATCAAAAAGAGTGCAACTGAGGACAAATAGAGCATTAGACTTCAAAGCAGGANAAAAGATGGCTGTACATTCTTTCACTGTCTCCTAGGGACATGTTATAAACAGGTCCATCAGAAGATGGCTTGCTCTCCAGGACCTTCCATTTTCTTGGGATACTAATGGCTGTTGGTAGAAACGCAGGCTGTGAAACATTAACCGCTGCTAAGTTGTGTTCAGTAGCAATGTAAGAATGTGATCTTCACTTTAAAGGAANCTTTTTTTAAAGGAATGGTGACATCCCACATACTTACAAATACCTGATTTTAATCAAAGAAACCAAAAATAAACAGTGGAGAAAAGACANCATCTTCAACAAATGATTGGGTCAAACAGAGTAGCTGCATATCAAAGGATGCAAATAGATACGAATCTACCACCCTGCATAAAAATCAACTCCAAATAGATCACCAACATCAACATAAATCCAAGTACACTGAATCTGATAGAGGAGAAACTGGGGAATAGCCTTGAATGTATTGGCACANGAAAGGACTTTCTGAATAGAATACTGACAGCACAGNTACTAAGAACAACAATTAATAAATGAGACCTCATGAAACTGAAAAGCAGTACAGAAAAGGACACCATCATTTGGGTAAAGTGGCAGGCTACACAATGGGAAGCAATCTTTACCAATTACACATCTGATAGAGTGTTAGTATCTAAAATATATAAAGAACTAAAAAACTCTGAACATCAAGAACACCAATAACCCAATTTTTAAAATGGGGTACATATCTAAACAGAGACTTCTCAAAAGATAAAACACGGATGGCTGAGAAACATTTAAAGAAATGTTCACATCCTTAGCCATCAGGAAATGCAAATTAAAACTACTTTGAAATTTCCTCTTACCCTAGTCAACAAATGGCAGTAGATGATGTTGAGGATGTGGAGAAAAGGGAACACTATTCCTTGCTGATTGGAGTGCAAACTTGTATAACTGCTATGGAAATCAGTATGGTGGGTCCTGAGGAAGCTGAGAATCCACCTACCTCAAGCTATACCACTCTAGGGTATATAATCAAGGGTTGTACAGCCTACTACAGATATTTGCTTATCCATGTTCATTGCTGCTCTATTTATAATAGTGAGAAATTGGAAACAGCTTAGATGTCCATCAACTAATGAGTGAATAAGAAAAATGTGGTATATTTACACAGTGGAATATTATTCAGTTGTTAAGAAAAATGAAATTATGGAATTTGCAGGTAAAGGGGTGAAGGCAGAAAAAAGAATCCTGAATGAGGTGAGTGTTTCACTTAGTTGTCATCAGAGAAGCTTCTTGCAGTAGATGGGAACTAAAACAGAGTCACACAACTGGACAATGTGGAGAGAGTGAGAGACTTTGGAGCACTCAGTCCTAACTGAGAAGTCTTCATTAAAGCCCTCTCTTCAAGACTCAGGGATCTATGTAGAAGAGAGGTAGAAAGATTGTAAGAGCCAGAGGTGATGCACAAGTCCAAGGCAACAGTGTCTTCCAGACACAGGGCTGATGCCCGTGTGCACTCACAGAGACTGTGGCAGCGTGCATAGAGCCTGCACANGTCCAGGTCACAGANACTGTGGCAGCGTGCATAGAGCCTGCACAGGTCCAGGTCACAGANACTGTGGCAGCATGCATAGAGTCTGCACAGGTCCAGGTGAGATGGGGTCCCAGCACTAAGACAGGAAGTGGACACAGGCTCTCNTGCCGAATCAAAATGCTATCTCCAAATGACATCCTCTTGCAAAGGAAAAATTAGTTTTCTCAAATGGAGTATTGCTGGGTATATTAACCATACTTAACGGTAGGGTCCATGCCCAGCAGTAGATGGCCAATCCCAAAGNAACTCAATTGTACTTTTAGCAGCATTTCTCTTTATCTGAGTAGTTTTTGTTTTATTGGTGTTTTGATTGTATATTTTGGTTTCCATTTTTTTTGAGGATGTGTGTGTGTTTCTTGGTTTTTGTGTTTTGTTTTCTTTTGTTTTTTGAGAGAGAAAGGACATGGAGTTGGGTAGGTTGGGGAGGTGAGGGAGATCTGGAAGGAGTTAGGGGAGGGGGGAAAGCATAATCAGAATATAATTTATGAAAAAATTCTCAACTGAAATTTTAAAAAGGCAAAAATAAAAAGGTGACGCTTTCATTACATGGATGGCATTACCTGTTCTAGCAATTGGATTCCAATATAATTTCTAGTTCCTATATAGTTGAGATTCTCCAAATGCTCCTGGTGCTGTCTGCTCATTCTCTCATTCATGAATTGAATAACCTTTGCCACGCACTCGTGCTCACATACCCTCATATATATATATGAGATTATAACCGAAGGAATTACATTTTGAGTCATCTTCTTGCCAGGTGGTCCGTCACTCCTCCATCAGTGATGCTGTTGTTGGTGTCTGGGAAGATCTCCCTTCCCAGAGGGAAGACCTCACTAGGATAAAGTAGGAAGAGGCTGTTCAGGTTTGGATAGCTTGTCTCAGTGATCTGTGTTGGGAGTTTGGTGCCCAGGGTTGTGGTACAAGGGGTCCATGGTGGCATCTTTATAAGGTGGGAACTACATGGAGGTCCTTGGGTCATGGGAACAGGAACACTGCACTCAGAAGAAAGGTAATGACAGGAGTTGAGCGAGCCTGTCATAGTTCTCAGGTAACAGCCTCCTTCCAGGGTAGAGATGGAACTGCTTGCTCCAGCTGAACGCTGAACCTCCAGAGCAGTGAGCTGAACCATATTTTCCCCTTCATCAGTTAGTCTGTCCAGATATTTCATTTCTAATGTTGGCCAGATGAATAAAGCGGTAGACCTCAGCAGACTGTAACTATAGAATGGCTCTTACTACTGTTCATTTTAAAGTTCTTTTTCAAACTGTTACACAGGAACATGCAAATTGAAAGTCAGTGGGGCGCCAGCCTCTGTTTTGATACAAGTGTGAATCACAGAAGCATGAATTTAATTTTAAAAGGAGACTAACCCGTGCAAATGTAGCCTCTAAAGCGGTCCAGGCAGTCTGCAGGGACACAAGAGCAGAGGAAACCTATGTGCTGCGGCTTAGAGGCAGGGCCAGCAGGCTCTGAACCAGCCATGCACCTGTCTCTTATACACATCTAGATGTGTATAAGGTGTGTGTGTGTGTGTGTGCGTATTGAAAGTGTCTTATGCCACACAGACACAGGTGTTTCTTCTTAAAGATAAGAGACTTATTCTTAAGGATGGGGGGGCATATTTTTGTTTTCTGTTTGATATCCCAAGGAGAGGTTAGCATTAAATAATTGATGCCTTCCCAAACGCTTCAGGTTTTGCTCTTTCTTCGTTCCGTGTGTAAAGCCTGTTGAGATAGATGGTTGTTTCTAGACTGAGAAGGAGAGATGATAAGAAAAGCAAAGGTGTATTTCGGTGCACTAACATGAACTCCTCTGAAGCCGCCTCTCCAGTGTCGCATTGCCTGCTCAAACTGGACGGGAAAGAAAGAAACAAACAAACCAAGAAGAAAGAAGAAAGGAAGAAAGAAATATCTGATCTCTTCAGTTTTCTCTATGTGTGGGAGCTCCTCTCTGGGAGATCACATTGAACATGACACTGAGTAATCCAATCTGTCAAAGTGCCATTACAATTTTGGCAGTCCTTTACTAAATGGTCGATGGTTTGTTCTAGCTATACAGACACNGCCCTGGCATTCCTCATTCTTGGAATCAGCAAGATGGTAGGTGAAAAATGCCAGTACGGAAGTTGGTAGGACCCTGTCCATTTCTAGAACAACTGTCTTCACATGGTCTTCTAATTTCGTGAATCTGTCGTCATTTAGTGTTTGCACTGAGGGACCATACGGTCTTTCAAGCAGCAATGTTATCCAGCTTTCTTTGTGGTGGTTGAGTTTTCATGTTGATGGTGTAATATCTTAGGAATGACCACAAGTGATTCCAAAATTCTCCCAGTATCAATAAATGTTTATTGAGTGTCTGCTGGGCATGACTCTGTCCCTGGCATANGAACTGGTCTGCTTTGAGGGGTCTGGATTTCCAAGATCTTCCATTATCTGGCTAGGAGATCAATATTCCCCCATCAAGGTATTCATTACTTGCTGTGATTTAGAAATATTCCAAGTCCACAGCTTTTAAAGATATTCTGTATAGGACAAGAATGTCCAGGAGTTTTCATTTAGTGAAGGCTTAANAACTGGAGAAAATGTGTGTACATGCATCTCCCACTCTGGCCCTTCACATGATTCTCCTTCACTTTCCTGTTGAGAGCAGCCAGGCTCGGGGATAGCATGCCTTTTGCACCACATTCTGCAGTCAGCAGAGGATCCTACTGAACTGAAGTCTGAGTTCAATGTCTCTGCCATGCCTCATCCAGTCTGCTATTTGGTAGCTTTTTGTTAATTCTGACGTGGTGCCACAACCTTTCTGAAGTTAAGAACCATTTAGTCAAACATTTAAAGTTTTGGGAAGCCAGGTTTACATCAGCAAATATTGGACAAATGTTGACTGACTCTATCCTTAACATCCTGAATGCCCGTGTGCCATGATCTGGACATCGGAATCTTTTCATCGGCTGATTGGTTTGGTCAGATGTGTTCTGAGAGAGATGATAATGATGAAGGTCATATTAGGTTCCCAATAATGCTAGCAATTTTGCCTAAAAATGAGAGTAACTGGCAATACTAATTCTCTAAGTGTTGAAAAACTGAGGTCAAGAGAAACCCCAACCGAGCTTGCTAGCAGTACCCCGGGGGGATGAATCAGCAGGATCGTGCCTCCCATAGCTCTTTCTGGATATTTTCTGTATGTCTCCACAATCAAGCAGCGTGTGGTGAGTTGTTTGGCTGAGAAACCAGAGTTGAAAGAATAAACAGGCTTGATAGAATAAACCGTGCAGCCNGAGTGTGAGGAAGGGTGGGGAGGTGGCCTCTGCAGCCTTGGCCTCCTGGGAATAGTCCCACAGTTTTCCCTTTGTGAACTCCTGTGAACTACTGCTCACAGCTGACTTGTTGAATTCCCCATTGGCTAGTGCAGGGTCCTGGGAAGGCACTGACTTGATTTAGAAAGAGCTTCATGGCAGGACCCACATGTATGCACACNTACACTCCAAGGGAGACAGGCACATGTACAGGTAAGCTCGTACACATGTGCACACTCACATACGAATGGCGAGATGGTTTCTCTAATTGAAAGAAGTGACTTTATTGCCTCTGATTATTATGGTTTATATCTCAAACTAAATAACACATCTTTCTAAAACTTCACTGAGTGTTCCCCCATGACTCCTCATATATATAGATAGATAGATAGATAGATAGATATAAAGGCACACAATATCCATAAAAACTAACAGTGGTGCTGTTGAATGAGTAACTTAGGTTGAGAGTGGGAAAGAAAGGTTATGGCAGAGTTGTGCAAAGAAAACAAAAGAGAAAGCCTCACAATATCAGTGATGGGGGGACCACTGGACAGTGACAATCCCAAAGGGAGGNGTGACTGTGGAACACAGCTGTTTAGAGTGTATCTGGACACCTGAGGGACCTGAGCAGACTTCCTTGCTGAGCACCACGTGGGAGGAAGCTGTAAGCCTTAAAACCCTCATCGGCACAGCCCTGTGCTTCAGACACTTCCCAAGAAACTTGTACAATTTGTTACAATTTGTGCAGCAAAACAGCTGCNTTGGGGGACTCAGTGGTGACGTCACAGAACCAGGTACTGGAGGATGGAGATCTGGTGGCCATGGATGACAGGGATACATGTGTCTTCTGGACTGGTCAGGAGTTCTCAGTGATGTGCATCCTGNACTACGTGCTACCAGTGTGCACTTGTAACAGGGGTGAGGGGTGTCAGGCAGGTCCTCACGAGGCAGCCTCACTCACAGTTGAGAGCACATAATCCACCCCCTTCTCCAGGGCTTTCCTAGAAATGTAGGGATGGGGGATGNACTCTGTGAACTTAGCCCAAGAGCTCCTCTCCTGACAAAAACCACATCTTATGGAGTTTGTCCATCTGCAGCGGTTCAGTGAAGCCTCAGTCCTTGGAATTTCTAGGTTTATTTATTTAGTAGTGCTGGGATGGAGCCCAGAGCTTCACACATTCTAGGTAAGAATTCTTATCACCGGACTGCAGTTCTGACCCTACACATCCCGNTGCTGCTCTTGAGTGAGACCCACAGGGAACCACCCACATTTAAGCTTCTTAGCAGAAGGCTTTCCCCTGTGGTGTAGGGAAAGAATCCTGACCTCTGTTCACAAGCAAATAGACTTACAACTGAGAGGCNGTGAAACTCAAGGACAAGGCCTTGACTTGTTCTTCCTTCCCTTGTACACAGTGAACACAAAATCAACTTTCCTGAAGGCATGTGAGACTTTCAAGGTGACATTTGTNCTTTTGGAACTGAACCTGGAGTTTGAGGTGCTGAGTCTCCTGGAGAAGGTCGGGCTCATGCAGAGTGTGGAGATAGTGGCACTGTCCCTGCTTCCTTAGGAGATAGTGTCATGTCCTAGTTTCCGATATGTTCTTCACTCACTTTCTGTTAGGAGCTTTGCGTGTCTCTCGCACCCAACCACTCCTGTCAGGTTTTTCTTCTGCCTCCTCTGACCTTAGACGGGGTCTCCCACATCAAATGGATATCTTGTGATGAAAAGATTCCCAGAATGCTTCACGATGGCAGTACTCTAGTGACTTTGCAAGGTTGTAGCAGATGAGGAAAAAGTGCTCAAAACACACTAAGTCGCATCCATTGTGATGTGACAGCTTCAGTCTTCAGTTCTCTGCTGAGTAGAGCTTCAGAAGCCATTCCCAGAGGGGTTTCTTTGTGTGGGGCACACTATGTTACATAGCTCAGCGACCTCCAAAAGAGCAACCAAAGCCCTGCTCCCTCTTTGCTGTAACGTGGACCAGGGTCTGGGCAAAGCTAAGGCCTCTGTGGGTGAGCTGCCACTGAAAACACACTTTCTTCTTTTCTAGGGGAAGAGAGCAAACTGCATTAGCAAATCAAAACAGAAATAAGGGCAAGCCTTTCCTCAGATGCATTTAGTTTGATTTGGGTCAAGGCTGGGGAAGGGAAGAGCAGAGAATCCAAACAGTGTGTGCCAAGGATTTGCTGAACAAGTTAAAAAGATGCTGATGGGCATGGCATTAAGTAACAACGGACAATTACCAAGAGTAAACACGGCTGCTAATGTTTAAGTGGAAAGTAACTGAGGGGTCTCAGTGACTCCAGCTAATATACAGACCAGGCCAACAACAGCCACAGAGGTTTGGGAAGACAGTTTTATAGCCAGAAGCCATGATTGATTTTAAATTTAGAAAAAGAAACCTAAAGCTGAAGGAACCGCTATAAAAACTTCAGGGAAAGAGGGAGTCGGAGAGAGAGGGTGCAGACGAAATGCCCGTGCCTACTGGGCTTGGGAGAAAAACAGCTAAGAAAATGAAAAGCAACTTTCAAATAACCTCTCTAGGGAGAGAGAGTGTAGAGTGTGCCAGGACCACAGAGCTTTATCGTGTAGTCTGTTGCAAGGGCTTGTCCACCACAAATGAGTATAAGCTCTCCTGTGCTACCAAAGAAAACTGGCCTAACTTAGCAACACTGAGGTTCAGTTAAAATGTAAGTGCATAGTTCTACAGTAGATGGTCCTGTAAGGACACTCGCTATTCACCAAGACTTCTTTGATACAATTCAAAATACCCTTAAAATGCTGCCTGAAATGTATTTAGTAACAGCAATTGATAACCCAGGACTTTTCTCAATACAGAGTAGCACATTTGTAAGTTTACACTGTTTATGTCAGCGTGTGATCATGAATGAGGGGTCACTGACCTGACCAGTGTGCTAGGGATGGGGACCTGTTGGATCTGTGTTTAGCCACCCTCCCAGATTCTCATGGAAGCCTGTTCTCACCAAGTCTCACCCTTTAACTCAGTTTTCTGTTATCACTTAGGCCAGCCTTCAGTGTCAAGAGCAAAGAATAGTCAAGTGTGATCCAGTCGGGATAACTCACTTAAACACTTCTGAGTTGGCCACCAGGTCCTCTGGACCTTCATTGATCTGGAGTATCATGTTAGATGAGTTTGTATTAGTGCTAAGAACAAAATTATCCAATATCTTATGCAAATTTTCCTGATAGCAGCCCTTTTCCTCCAGCAGCCTACTCTGCTCTCCAGCATCCTCCAGGTACCCCTATCACGTCAAGACATTACCTCCTGCCTGTGGAGGCACCCCAACTTTCATTTATTCATTTATTTTGAGAATTAAGGGACAGGGGATATGGTCCAAGTAGCAAAGTATGTAGCCAGAAGTTTTCCTGTGTCCTGCCTGGTCCCGCAGCCATTCAGTCCCAAATAAACACACAGAGGCTTATACTAATTACAAACTGTTTGGTCTATGGCTCAGGCTTCTTGCTAGCTAGCTCTTACAATTTAACTCAACTCATTCCTTTAATCTATGTTACCTGTTCTCTCACATCTTACTTCTTCTGGCGGTGGCTCACAGCATCTCCTCTGACTCTGTCTTTCAGTTTGAATGTACTGCCTAACCTTATTCTGCCTTGCCATTGGCCAAACAGCTTTATTTATCAACCAATGAGAACAACATATATTCACAGTGTACAGAAAGGCATCCCACAGCAAAAGTGCTTGACACACAAACAGAAGGACCTGAGTTCAATCCCCTAAAACCCAAAGTTAAAAATTAAAATTAAAATCCAGTGTGGTAGCACTTTTCCTGTAATCCCAGAGCTGGGGAGGCAGAGACAAGAAGGTCCCAGGTGCTTGGTGGTCAGTCATTCTCAGTAAACCAGTGAGCTCTGGATTCAGTGAGAAATCCCATCCCGAAAAATAATGTGGAAAGCAAATAACTAAGCCATGTTATAGCCACCTCTGGCCTCCAAACACATCTACCCACAGGCATTGACTTGTATACACACACACACACACACACACACACACACACACATACACACACACACACACACACACACACACACACACTGTGAAAATCACATGGCATTTTCAGTTCTTGCTGCTTAGGAGTTTGCTCAGGTATTTTGATGAGAAATCCTTGAAGGAATAGCTTGCAAACTGGAGAGTCCAGAGCTGCCATGCTGTAGCAGAATTCTAAGGGAAAGGCCCCGAAGAGGAACAGAGTCTCTGGATGCCAACTTGGGCCTTTAATCCCCAATTCCAGGTGTTGAAAACAAGCTCTAGGAACCTCATGTTTGTTACTTAACAGAAAATTGGAAAGTATAGAAGGGACTGTGCTGCGAGGTATGAAATGTATTGTAATCCGTGCAACTCAATGTACTTAAGTTTGTCTGTGAATCAACAATTATAGATATTGTCACACTGAATGGCCAAATGACTTGAATCAACACTGTGGTATTTCCTGTTCTGCCTTTAAGACAAATAAAATTTTAGGTTACATGTAGCTGGCTTCTACTCTTTTATTGTTTATTTTTCAGTATGTAGGGTGTATGCATGTCCTAGGGTGGAATCACTTACTTGTGCACATGGAGGACAAAGGTTGACACTGAGTACCCTTTTCATTTATATTTGGAGACAGGGTTCTTTTGATGTTTTGACTGGACTGGATAGCCAGCAAGTCCCCAGGATCTGCCTGTCTCTGCCTACTGGCAATAGGGTTACAGAGGCATGCCGCCATGTCTGGCTTTAGCCTGGGTGTTGGGAACCTGAACACAGGTTGTCATACTTGTGCAGTGAGCATTTTACCCACCGAGACATCTCTCCAGCCCTGTTTAGAGCCTATGAAAAAAAATGAAATTTATGTAATTTCCCCAAGCTGCAAATTACGAAGTTGTGAAATTTGTTGTGTATCTGCTCTGTGCTTTCCTCTGGGTTAACAGCTGTGGTAATACTACCATTTGCCTGCAAGGCTCAGGAAGGGAGTGCAAGGAGATAAGTCAAGCCTAGGGTCACACAGTTGTCCATAGAAACCCAGATTCTGCCACACCACCTGCTTGCACTTAGTGATCTGCGTACATGCGTGTGCATGTGTGTCTGTGTGCCTTCGCACGCACATGTCTCTCTCTCTCTCTCTCTCTCTCTCTGTGTGTGTGTGTGTGTGTGTGCGTGTGTGTGTGTGTGTGTGTGTGTGTATACTGTAGTAGAAGCTGGGACTTGGTGAATTGTGTATGAGACACTGGAGTTTGCCATTTTGATGGGGTCCTGACTTACTTATTAGCCCTAGTGATTTGTGTAGCACTTTTTTGGGGCAAAACAAACTAAGTTTTACAAGTATCTGAGGCTGGTAGCACGAGCTCATCACTTGCCTGCCCTGCCTACAAACCCCCATTGCCTCCCTACAGCTCTGGAGCGCCAACTTCTTTCTTACTATTCCGTTTCTGGGGAGAGCATCTCTGTCCACTTCTCCCATCATGCCCACTAAACCCACCTCCCTACTGCNTTGTACAGGGAGGGCTGATCCACACCCGAAGACACTGGGTCCTCACCACTGCTGGGTCCAGGTGTTTCCCACTCCAAGGGGCACATGTCTTTAAATGATAGCCTGCTTGCAAAGGCAAATGGATCTGACAGGGCCCCAGTGACCCATAGGGCAGCCCACAAGTTCTCTGTCATTACCGGCAAAGTTTTTGCTTCATCCCTTCTTCCAGCCAGACCTCACCATCCCTTCATGCATGAGTCTACTTTTGTCTTTACCAAGCACTTTCTAGGATTTGGGGCATACAATATGCACAAAGACCACCTATTCAGGAAATAGGCTTCTGGGTTTGACTTTAGTTTGTGCATCCTTGTAGTCACCCACTCTGGCTGTAGCAACATGGTAAGTCTTTTAAAACACCCACACCTTAGTTTCCCACCCATAACATATTGTGGCTGCATTTATATGACTCCTAGAATGAGAAAAGACAAACATGAGGGAAGTATCTAGCACAATACCTGGTTTGTGGACAAACACTCATTCAGTAACAGTTTTCACAGTATTATTGCCTTGCTTTTTCAAAAAGGTCACTATCATAATGGATATGTGTATGTGGGTACATCTGATGGCTTATAGGACAGGGATAGAGAAACCAAAGTCTTTTCTATGTTGTCACCATACTTCCCTAGGTAACTGTCCCCCTCTCCCACCTCCTCCACATGGACTGATCCTGAATTGGGACCCAGGGGATGATAGAGAGCTAACCTGTCCCTACTGGATACTCCTAGGAGGACATTTGAGTGTTAATTTGCATGTGTAAGCTTGGGGTGTTACCAAGTGAGCAGGTTGTGCCTAGGAAGTGTCAGGAAATGCCAGGGAATGACAGGGGTACCCCAAAGCCATCAGTGAGGTCATGTGACAGAAGGGCTAGATCCTCTCTCTCTCTCTCTCTCTCTCTCTCTCTCTCTCTCCCACTACCTTTTTCTGGTAGAGCAGATTTGAAGCCTGAGGCTCAGTGACATACCAAAGGAAGATGGTGATTAAATGTTCACCACTGTCTCCTAAGATTGCAATCCCTTCCCAAATGTGACCGATTCATGTGCTTTGGCACTGTGCTAGCAGTTCTGCCCCAGCCCCCTACAGGCAGAGGCAGAACTGGGCACAGATGGTAAAGCACCATTTAAATCAGCAATTCTCCCATCAGGAGCCAACATGGTACAGGCTTTCACTGATCTGGACCAGGGCCAGCGGGGGAAGTGTTTCCCAATGAAGAACCCAGTGGAAAGACAGACATTTCTCTCTTTGAATTCTTCTTTGTGTAGTGGTGACATCAGGCTGAGTGGACGGCCTACCAGAAGCCGTCTCCTTCCATCAGATTNGTACCTTGCTTTTCTCCAGGGTAAGAATTAGCACAAGCTGCAAAGGTTCCCTCAGGGCTGGTTTTAGCCAAGAATGTTGGGAGGCCTTGACAAATGTAAAATGCTCTATGACCTGCCAGGAACCCAGGAGCTATCTACATCAAATGAGACTCCAGGCTTTCCCTAACACTGCAGACCGCTGGCTTTGAGTCACTCCGGGCCAGACCAAAGTACTGTGGTCTCTCTTTCTAACAGCCTCAAGGGTGCATTGAATTAGGAAATGTATTCCCCTTTATGCCCTGTGTTCACAGACAACACTACAACAGAGTAACAGAAAACTCGGGATCGGCTTCCTCACAGTGGTGTGTAAGTGAAGTAAGGACACAGCTCTGGGTCTAGAACAGCAGGCAGAGATGAGAGAAAGTGGCCTCTGCAGACAGGACAACAATGAAAACCAGCCCCAACCTCCTGCAAGGATATGCAAAGGTGTGCTTGTCTGGCAACACAACCATTTCATGAACTTGGTCTCAGCTCAAGCCCTCCCCAGATGTTGATATTGCATTTTGACTCATGAGACTGATGGCTTCTCAGACCTCACCAGCAGTCTAGACTTTAGAGAGCAAAAGACTTTGGAGAGCACTGTTTTATTAGAATTTTCTGGTTCATGCACTTCCATTCTGTGGGTGTGTAAATATGTAAGATACATTCAGAATCTGCAACACATACACACACACACACACACACACACACACACACACACACACACATACACAGAGCAGAGATGGTGCTGAGCTGAGCTAGACAGTGAATAGACAGACAATAAACAACCTGGCCATGTTATGAGAACTTCCTTCTGCTGGCTCTGCCATCCCGACAGTAGGCTAGTCTGGGCATGTTGGCCCCTGGCAGCCAGAACAAGGGGAAGAATTTCTGGGTGGGGCTGGACTTTGTTGACAAAGAGNTCTGCATTTTGTCATCCAAGGAAAGGTGGCATTGAACAGAAGGCAGCAGACCACGTGGTTGTTGCTGAGGGCCAGTTTGGTTCTGGTTGGAAGTTGAGAAGTAGAAGGTTTATGAGAAACATCAAATGACCCTGGGATTGGCAGGTGTTTCAGGATGAAAGAGAGGACCTCACAGGGATTGAGAGAACTTCTCAAGTGTTAGGAGTCATCTGTCTAGGTGGTGTGGTGGGTACCTGACTATGTATGTTGGGTCAGCCTTCTCCTTGNTCCAAGTTACACCATCTTGTTAACACAGTGGCTTTTCAGGCTGTGTACTCCCCTGGTGTTAATCCCACTTGTCAAGAATAAGACCATCACCACAATTTAAAGCCAAATTTGAAGTAAGCTTTCATTAAATACTGGCTAGGCAGATGGGCTCTGGTCATGTTCATCTCCAGTTCCCCAGGAAAAAAAAATGATCCAGAATCAAGTTTTGCAAGGGCTTAAGAAGGAAAATCCATAATTCATTGCATTTCCCATCAGGTTCAATCCGGGGAAGCATACGATCTGATATATTCCCTGCCTATGTACCTCCTACCCACATGTGATCTAGCACATCTGGTGCAGATGGGTCAAACAAACTTGTTTTGGGGAGTGAAAACATGTGTCTTGCTATCTCCCATAAACAACAGCCTCCAGCATTTCAGGAACTATCTGTCCTTGGGCAAGGGGCTTGCAGATCAGAGGCATTTTTGTTTCATGGATCTCTTAGGCATAGTAATTGAAGCTTAAAATGTAACTTTGGCTCCCACACTGGGTAACTCAACTTTCATAAGCAGCATTTGACTCCATCTTGAACGCAGACACAGAGGTGAGATGACTCTGCACCTTGGTGGGCACCTTGGTGGACAGCTTGGTGGGCAGCTTGGTGGGCAGCTTGGTGGCAATCACATTCCACACAACCTACAAGAATAAGTAAGAACTTCTAAAACTTTGTAAAATTATAAACTTATTAAAGTCAATTGGGACATATAAGCAGATTAGAATCATATCAGGAAAATAGAGCTTGAGAACTAATTAAACATACCAGGCTATAGATAGCGAGACATCCTGGACCCCATTCAAAAGAGGGCACCTAACACTACCCTATTGACAGCCCTGTTTGACCTGTCATCTGGCCTCTAGTGTGTGCATCAAGGGCCTGAATGGCAGAGAGCTCCTCACTGTCCCAGGAACTTCAGCTCGGTGTGGTCCCCAAGCTGCTGACCTGGCCTGCATGAATTGCCATCAGCCTGTTTACCTGCATCCACCTAGGCTTACACCTTTCTTTTCTCTGGGCCTCCATGGTCCCCCACTTCACCTGAGCAGCTCGACTGAATCTTGAGGTTCTGTCCAACTCTGGGCTTGCTGCCTCAGTCTGCAACAGCCCCCTGGCAGCCCTTCAACAAGTTCACCATTTGTCTCCTACAGAGTTCTCTGTGTCGATGCTAGCTCTCTGCGTGCCATGTAGGAAGGCCTCTTTGGAGCTCCTTGGACTCTGGTACAGTATATTTAAGTCTTTGCAGCCACCCTGTGACCTACATGTTTTATATGTAGTTGTATTTGCTATGTGATATGTGACCAAAGAATTGACAGTTGTACTTGAGACGGGAAGAAAGTAGCTTATGTTTGCCAACCAATGGAAATGGATATCTCGGCAATTTGCAACCAATGAAAACCTGAAGCCTATAAATTTATTGTTATTTACACCATGGGAAGGTATGAATGTGTTTGTGTTTCCCACACAGTGTGTTAGTCAGGGTTGTCTAGAAGAACACAATTTATAGAATGAAATATATATATACACCTATATATATAGATAGATAGTTAAAGGGGCTTTATTAGAATGGCTTGGAGGCTGTGGTCCAGCTAGTCTAACATTGGCTGCCTATCAACAGAAGGTCCAATAATCCAGTAGTTGCTCAGTCCACGAGGCTGGATATCTCAACTGGTCTTCAGCATACAGCAGAATCCCAAAGAAGTAGTCTCTAATGCTAGTGAGGGAATGGATTAGCCAGTGAGAGCAAGCAGACAGAGAGAGCAAACTTCTTTCTTCCATGGCCTTCCTATAGGCTGCCAGCAGGTATGGCCCAGATTAAGATGGATCTTCCCACCTCAAAAGATCTGGGTTAAAAGTAGGTCTTCCCGCGGGGTGGTGGTGGTGCACGCCTTTAATCCCAGCACTTGGGAGGCAGAGGCAGGTGGATCTCTGTGAGTTTGAGGCCAGCCTGGGCTACCGAGTGAGTTCCAGGAAAGGCACCAAAGCTACACAGAGAAATCCTGTCTCGAAAATCAAAAGAAAAAAAAAAGTAGGTCTTCCCATATCACATGATTTAATTAACAAAAATCCTTCACAGGTGTACCCAGCCATTTGGGCTTTAGTTAATTCCAGATGTAATCAAGTTGACAACCAAGACTAGCCACTGCACACAGCATGCTCACAACAGGATGTTGTCAAAAGTCACGAAATAAAGTACCCAGAAAGGATAGATTCCACTATGTGCAAGGTGGTGATATTTTATCTGTGTCCCCCAATAAAATTTACCTGAGGATCCAAGGAAAAATGGGCAGCCAGCCACTAGTAGTAAAAACAAAAGTCATACAAGTTAGCACACGCCCTTAATCCGTTTGGTTCTCTGTGAGTCCAAGGTCACATTAGGGAACTAGCGAAAGGTGGTGGTGGCACACATCAGCCATAGAGTTCTGGAGGTCTGTGCAGACAAACAGGAAGTGATGTAGCTTGGTGGAGATAGAAAATGAGTTAATAGAATGAACAGGCATAAAAAGCCGGGTTAGACAGGAAGTCGCTCTCTTCTCTTCACTTCGCTCTTTGGAAGCAGCTGCAGCGTTGGTGAGGTGAGGCTAGCTGGTGGCTTGCTCCTAATTCCTCTGATCTCTGTCAGATTTTCACCCTTATTTCTTGTTCTATGTATTTATTAATAAGACTGCTTAGAAATTCGTCTTACAGTTCGAGATTACAACTCCAGCAGCCTGAGTGGAAAGGATACAGTGCTTAGCAGGCTATTTAAAACCAGGGCCTGCTCTAGCCCACTAATGCCTCTTTTACAACACTGGAGACTTAATTTTTTTTGTTACATTAGAACAATCTCATGGCAAGTCTCAACTCTCTCAGTGCATGTGAGAAGTAGGGAGGTGGGGCTAGAATCTCTGTGTTCCAGAACTGTTTGTACTTTCTTCTGTGGTCATTTCACTCAGTTTATTGTTTATTGTTACTGTGTATGTGGGTGAGCACGCACATATCACAGTGCATACATGCATGCCAGAGAACAGTCTATGCAGTTGGTCTGTCCTTCATCTTTATGTGGGTTCTAGGGATCAAACTCAGGTCAGCAGGCTTGTACGTAAAGCACCTTTACCCGCTAAGCCACTTAGCTAGCCTATATTTTCTATTTATTTAGTTTTAATCAGGCTCATGAAGAGGTTTAATATCAAACACTGATTTAAGTTTGAGGTCCCGAAGTCATGACTGTAGAGAAAAGTTAGAAGATTTTGAAGGGCTGTCTATGTAGGAAACTCAGGAGATGATGAGCTGGTACATTCAGAGAACACCCTGGTGCGTTCAGAGAACACCCTGGTGCATTCAGAGAACACCCTGGTGCGTTCAGAGAACACCCTGGTGCGTTCAGAGAACACCCTGGTGCCTGGACGCTGTGCAGAAGCAGTATCCAACAAGTGGGTAACATTGGACAGAAGATAGAGGAGTTTCTATACTAACGGGAAAGAGAGCCAAGCCAAGCCACCAAGAAAAAGACTAAAACTCACAACAAACCTGGACACATTAAAAATGCACAGGACTCCTCTCAATGTGGCAATAAAACTGCAGTTAATAAAGCAGAGGCAGAATCGAGTAAATTGATGATTTTCATAGTTTTGATAATGACATTTTTTCAAATTAATTAAGACCAACCTGACTCTAATCAAAATAAGAAATAAGATATATTTTAATGGAAATAAAACTGTGAAACTGATCTAGAAGCATGGATAGGTGAAAATAACCAANAAAGAGATAAAGAATTAAAAAAAAAACTTAACTATGCTTTAATAGCAAAATACAGAGCATTGAGTCCCTCAGCACACTCAAATATATTTCAAAGTTTATTATGATAAAGTGACTTCAGATTGCTGGAGGAAGCTGAAGGTTATTCTAGTGAATAGTGAGGGTGCAGTTCAGTTTTTGAGGATAGAAAAGGGCCCAAATCTTATTCCCAAACAAATTCANCCTAGATGAATTAAATAATTAAAATTTAAAAACTAAAAACACAAAAGATGAGAGAAAATTATGGTAAGGTTTCATCAATTCCCAGTGTGGGGAAACACTTCCTAAGAGAAACAAATGGGGAAGGATTTATGAAAGGAGAAGACAGATTTATTTTTTTACACAAAAATTAAAACTCTTATGTCAAAACTCAAAAATATCATGAAGCAAAAAAATATCTAAAGGAAAAGTACAACATTTAAGGCAACAGTTACCATGGTTCATATATAAAGAGCCTCCAGAAACTAGTAACTAGAATATAAATATACTAAACCAAAAATTTCTGTTATTTACAAGAAAAAAATCTGTATAAGTGGGGAAATGGGGCAATAAATACTGAAAAAAGTCAAATTCAGTGTTTAAAAAATAATGTAAAGAAAATAATGTCTACAAAATTAGAGCATAATTTAAATTTAGGGAAAATCCAGTAATTATATATTTTGGTAAAGGTTCAGAAACACAGGGACTAGAGAGATTACTCAGTGGTTAGGAGCACTTACTCTTCAGTGATGAGGACTATAGTTTTGCACCCAGGACCTAGAAACAGCAGGAATCCGGTGCTGGGCTGTAACCCCAGGGGCCTCAGGTTCTGGGAGGGACCCTGCCTCAAAAGAAGAGGTCAAGAGTAATAGAGGACACCCAATGCCTTTTCCTACCTCCATGTGCATGCACAGGTACACAGGCTCAATGCACACATAGACATGTACACACACACACACACACACACACACACACACACACACACACACAGTTTAAACCCAGGAATGGGAAAACTATGTACTGCAGGAGGAAGTGTGAGATCTGGCTGACATATGGTTACATATCCAAAATCCTAAAGTTCTAAATAGAGCTTCACCTAATAATTCCCCTGAAAGGAATCTATCCTTAGGGAAGTTGTTTTTAGGATATTTAAGGGTTTAGGTACAAGAAGATTATTGCACTGTTATAACTAAAAAAATTGTGAAAATGTGTTTAAGGAACTACAGAACTACTATAGTTACAGTTTGCAGAAAATGACATTCCCGAGGATATTAAAGGATTTGAAAGAAATATACAATTAATATGAAATGAAACCAAAGAGGCTTCAAAGTCACATGAACAGTAGAGCGGTGGCTAGCTTGGGCTCTTCATGTATGTCTGTATATGTCCACCCATGGCAAAGAGACTGCATGGATAGACACAAATGGAAGAGCAGTGATTGTCAGAACAGTGGCTTTGTTACCATATTTGATATTTTTCAGATTTTTTATGAACAAAATCTATTAGTTTTATTATCATAAATATTATTTTTGTGATTTTCTCTGCTACCAAGGGCTCCCCCTGCTGTTCACTTAGGAATTATGATGGGTTGGCCTTATAGTCCACAGTTCTGATTTCCTGCATGTTCTAGAAGACTCTAATCTTTATTNTCCTTGTCTCATTAACCATAGATGCAAGATATTCTAATTTGAGTATTTGGGATGATACATCATTTTTAGTGGACATATAATTCTTGCACATATTTGTTTGAAAGGATCACTCAGTGTCTTGTCAGATCCCTAACCATTTTCACCACTCCGAGAGACAGCCTGTACCATTAGCCACCACTCCCCATCAGCCCTCCCCAACCCCGGTAGACAGTGCACCCCTTTCAGTCATGAGCTTGCCAATTTTAGATATTTCATAAAATGGAACAATTGTGTGCCTGCCTGTTGCCTCTGGCTTCCCTCCCTGTCTCACAGTCTTCAAGGCTCACCCATGTTGCATCTGAACTTTGTTCTTTTTAATCTCTGAATAATATTCCATTGTTTAAATATGTCACATTTATCATTTAGGTAGACATTTAGGTTGTGTTCACCACTCCTCTGCTATTATAATTAGTGTTGTGATGGGCATTCATTCATACATTTTTATCACGTTTTAAGTTCTCTTGGATGAAATGCTACTGCGTATTGTTACTCTACATTTAACATTTGGAGACCTGAACATTTTTATTACCCTCAAAAGAGAGCACACACTCATCAGAAGTCACTAGAGAGAGAACTGCTTAGCTGTTCCAAAGTGACTACAGTGTCTTGTTTGTAGTGGCATCTTTTTGTGATTTGAGTTGCATTTCTCTAATAACTGATTATGATTATCTTTTGGGTGCTTTTGGCAATTTGCATATTTTCTTTGGAGAAATATTTATGCATATCCTCTGGATCTTTTCTGTCTTATCTTAATTAGGAAATTAGTTTCTTTATTGTTGAATTGTAATCATTTTTCCCCTATACACAATACTAGACTCTTGCCAGGTATATAATTTACAGATATTTTTTAAACATTTCTCTCTCTCTCTCTCTCTCTCTCTGTCTTTTAAAACAGAGAAATTTCTTTTAATTATTGATCAGGTCTAAATATCTTTCTCGTTTCTTTTGGTATAATATCTAAGAACTCATTTGCTAAACTAAGGACATGGAATTTCACAGCTGTGATTTCTTCTGAGTTTTATGGCATCAGTTCTTACATTTAGGCCTCTATACATTTTGTGACTGTCTACATAGCATTTGACTATGGTGTGAAGTATCCCACTTTCAGCCTTTTGTAAGTATGCCCTATTGTTTCAGTACCATTTCTTTGTCAGNATTGTCACCGCTGAATTGTCTTTATATTATCAAAAATATCCTATTCCAAAGATCTATATGATAATCATAGCCCCCACCTCAGTCCTGACTGTTAGTGCTTTGTGCTATAGCTTCAAAAATTGATGTTAATTCTCAAACTTTTTCTTCTTCTGATTTTTCTAGGTCTCTAGAATTTCCAATTTTTCAATTGAACCTTTGATTTAGCTGAAAATTTTATGTGATTACAGCTGAGACTTTGATAAAAAAAAGAAACAAAGAGGAATCTATGGCCTAGCACAGGAGCTAGATAGCATGGAGCCCCAGGTCCATGAGTATAGACAGTTTAACATTATTTAGACTATTTCTTTGAGTATGTTTTGCAGCTTCAGTGTATATAACTTACTTTGTTAAATATATTTCTAGGTATTTATTAAAGGCTTATATAAATAAAATGTTCTTAATGTTATTTCCTGACCATGTATTGCTAGTGTAGAGACCTGCAAGTGATTTTCTTGTGGTCCCTGCAGCCATAATGCTGCTGAACTTGGTTTTTGACCATGATAAGAGTTTTGTGGTTTCTTTAGCATTTCCTGTGTTCAAGATAAGCAAACACAGGCAAGCTTATTTCTTCATTTCTAGTACAAATGTTTTTAAAGATTGTGGTGGTTTGAAAGAAAGTGGCCCCCAAAGGGAGTAGCACTATTAGGAGGTGTGGTCTTATTAGAGTAGGTATGGTCTTGTTGGAGGAAGTGTGTCACTGTGGGCTCTGAGGTCTCATATATGCTCAAGCTACACCCAGTGTCTCAGACCACTTCCTGTTACCTGTGGGTCAAGATATAAGAACTCTCAGCTCCTTCTCTAGCACCATGTCTGCCTACATGCTGCCTTGCTTCCTGCCATGACAATAATGGACTAAATCTCTGAACTTTAAGTGAGCCACCACAATGAAANGTTTTCCTTTATCAGAGGTGCCATGGTCACAGTGTCTCTTCACTGCAATAGAAACCCTAACTAAGACAGAAGTTGGTACTGGGGACTGGGGTATTACTGTGATAGGCCTGATCATGCTTATGTTTGAATAAATATGGATCTTGGCACTGTGGATTAAAAAAGCGATAGAATGCTTTAAGTGCTGCTTAGTGGGGCATCCTAGTAGGAGCATGAAAGACAGTGGTTCTGAGTGTGATTTGAACTGTGGGGGCTGGATCAAGAGGTTTCAAATGAGAAGAATTTTAATATGTTGCCTAGAGATCATTCTTGTGATATTTTGGTGAAGAATATGGCTGCTTTTTGCCTTTTTCTGAAAAGTCTGCCTAAAGTTANAGTGAAGAGATTTGGATTAATTCCATTGGCAGAGAAAATCTCAAAACAGCTTAGTATAGGCTCTGTGGTTATTAATGGTAACGCTAATGAAGATTTCTAATGAAAAAGGAGCAAGAAAAGGTACAATTTGAGGAGAAAAAGAGCACCAGGAAGTGGAAGGAGCTAAGTCCTGTGTTGAAGGAGATAAACAGATTAATAAATGGAATAAAGGAAGTGGTGATCTCAGTGCAAGATCCCACCCAGCTAAGTTTCTAACTTGTAAAAAGGAATTAAAGAAAAACTTAGAGCTGGGTGTGGTGGTGCACACTTTTAAACCCAGCACTCAGAAGGCAAAGGNTGGTGGATTTCTGAGTTCAAGGCCAACCTGGTCTATAGATCCAGTTTCAGGACAGCCAAGCTTAGGCAGTGAAGGAAACCATCAAAAACAGAAAGTTGGTGTAGATGTAACTGAACAAGAGGGCCATGTTCCAGCCCTAGCAAGCAACAGAACTTGGTAGCTTTGGCCATGTGGTTCTGGCTTTCGAGTCAAAAATAGAAGAAAGGGTTATGAAATTTGCCTCTAAGACTAAGGAAAGCCCTGGGGTCAGGCATGTGTCAGGGGTGTCTCTGAATGGAGGCCTAAAGAGGCTATTGTGTGAAGTTGTGAAGTTGAAGCCTTGGGATACTTGCTAAGGAAAGCTGCTAACAGGGAGTGGAACTTGCCCAAGAGAAAGAAGTGTGTTGCAGTCAACAAAGCTGAAAAGAGTTGGAGATCTGAAGAACATTTTGACATCAGACATGGAAATGCAGAGTCTGGAGTTTACTCAGCTGGTTTTCGGACTTGCTTTGGTCCAAAACTTCCTCACTATGCTCCCTTCCCTACATTTTGGAATAGTAATGTATATCCTGTGCCATTATATGTTGAAAGTGTGTGATCTGCTTTTTTATTTTGATTGTAATCCCCCTGTTAAGAGATTACATGTTTACAGTTAAGAGATTGCATGAATCTCAGAAGAGACTTTGACCTTTAGACTTTTAAATAAGTTTGAGACTGTTATAGACTACGGGGACTGAATGCATTTTTGTATTANGATATGGCTACAAGCCTTTGGGGGGTCAGTGAGTAGTATGGCGTGGTTTGAATGAAAATGGGTCCAAAAGGGAGTGGCACTATTAGGAGGTGTGGCCTTGTTGGAGTAGATGTAGTCTTGTTGGAGGAAGTGTGTCATTATGGGGGTAGGCTTTGAGGTCTCATATATGCTCAAGCCACACCCAATGTCTCAGACCACTTCCTATTGTCTGTGAGTCAAGATGTAAGAACTCTTAGCTCCTTCTCTAGCACCCTATGATTTCTTATTTGGTTGATTCATTGTTTAGGATTGCATTGCTGAATTTTCACATATTTGTGNACTTTTTAAGCTTCCTGTTGTCATTGGTTTCTAATTACATTTCATTGTCATTGGAGAACACATATGATACAATTTGTTATTTTTAATTTTATCAAAACAAACTTTTAACTCGATATATGATACACCCTGGACAACATCCAATGTGCACATGAGAAGAACATGTGTTGTGCTGTCATGTGACANGCTCTACAGATGCCTGTTAGAGTTGGTTGCCTTAATAGTGTAATTCAAGTTTTTATTTTCTTGTTTGTCTTCTGTCTGGTTTCTCTATCTGTTATTAAGAGTCAAATATTAAAGTCACCAGCTACAAGTAATCAATTTTAAAATTTCTTACTTCAGTGCTGTTTTTGATTTATGGTTTGGGACTCTATTATTAGGTACATATGTTAATAAATATCACACTGGTTGAAGTATTGGCCTTTATTTTATCTTTGTACACCTTTTAAAAGTTGGATTGTCTTCTAATTGTTCTCTGTCTGGTGAGGGTTTTGTCTTAAAGTTTCCCCTGTCCATGATGGGAGAAATCTGCATGGAGGATCTTTTCCAGTCTTTTATGTCAGCTTTTAATGCCTTTGAATCTGAAGTGTTCCTTTGTAGACAGCACATACTTCCCAGAAAGTGGGTTTTGGTAGATGGAAAATGATAGTTTGTGAACAGAGACATTGGGCACCAGGTAAATAAAATTAAGCAGGTCCCCCCCACCCCAAGATTTTAATAGCATTTAATATATAATTTAAACTTCTAGAAGAGAATACAACTTACTACATTCCCGAAGTTAAGGTAACTGGCAAATGTTAACCTTTTATGAATAAATATCTCTTAGGAAGTGTTTTATGAGGTTAGGGAAATGGTGACTAATATTTCTGTCACTGTAACAGATACTTGAGAGAAAACAGCTCAAAGGAGAAAGGTTTGCTTTGGATCATGTTTTCCCAGGTTTCAACTTCTAGACAGTTGGAACCCATTGCTTTGGGTCTGAGGTGAGGCAGAATATCCAGGTGGCAGCCAGGAAGCAGAGAGGGAAGACACTGCCCAAGAGTAGAAGACTTGCTCCTCTTTTGTTCCATCTGGGTATCACCCCCTGAAGGACCCTCACTTAAAAATAGGACCCTCACTCAAAAAAAAGATCAAACTAACAGCCTCTGCTTGAACTAAAAGAAATAGGCCTGAGTTTTAAGTTCCGAGCTTCCTAGAAATGCTGACAGAGGCTCCAGGAATTGAAACAGTACAAAGTCACAAAGTCAGGATGCCCAGAAGGCTGTCTGAAAGCAACTGATTAACCACAGAATGTCCCAATGCCGAAGATAGTCTATAGAAGAGGTCTTGTGACAAACAACAGGTCTAGCTGAAGGATCAGATAACTCAGGAACTAAAGAAATTCCTAAGAGTAAGCAAAGATAAGCTAGTCAAAAATGAACCCTTACTAACCCCCCTCCCCTTTGAGAAATTTTGGTGTTTTTGCCTTTAAAAGCTAGGTTCACAAAGAAAAAACAATCCCCTCCCTGCCTCGTTTCAGCATGGTGCTGCGNACAGGAATTCCGAGCCGGCTTGTACTGTGTGTCTGCTGAGAATAAACCTTGCTGTTGCATTCTGGACACTCTTGGTCTCTGGTGGTCTCTTTGGGGGTCCTAATCTGGGCATAACACCCCAATATGTTGAATGGTGGGTCTCCTCTTTAGCTAATCCTGTCTGGAAATTCCCTCATAGACACACCTGAAAGTATGGTTTTTTCAGTATCAGTNATTGTCTGTTCATGGGAACAACTGAAATCACCCACTATATCCAAGATGCCTACTGTGTCTGTTGTTATGGTGTCAAAAACCAGGAGCTNGCANCAAGATGTTGCAAAGTAAAAATTTAATAACAGTTGGGTCATATTTTCAGTCTCCCATAAGAGNAGAATGAAAACAGCCTAGATTAAAGGCAGAGCAGTCTCTTTATACCAAGCGAGCAAGTGATTAAAAGTGGAATTTTGCAGTTATTTTTATGATCACGGGAAAGAGATATGTTAAGGATTTATGATCAGACAGTTAACATACCAGGAAATATCTTATGGTCTGTCAAAATCCACTGGCCCCTGCTGTCTCTTCAAAAGGGCTTCTTATAACAATGCCAAGTGGCAAGGCAAAAGACCTCCCCCTTGTTAGATCAAAGCATACTGCACAGCCAAGTGCAGACTCTTCAAAACACCTGGTAACTATGCCCACGTTTCAATCATCCCCTTATGCAGCCCTGCTGGGTAAAGCAAGCTCAGATTCTCGGACCTTGAGTAAGTTTTCACTAGGAAAGCTATGTGGGTCTCTACAGTTCCCCCTTCTTAATATATTAAAGGGCCCCTCAGACCCCTCAGATAGACTGTGTCTTTCTTAGGTTGTCCTTCTTCTCTAATCAGCCTTACCCATCCTGGAGATACACTTTCTGTCAAGTGTACTCTCCTGGGGATACACTTTCTGTCAAGTGTACTCTGCCTTAGGTTGGCAGCTAGTAAGAAGAATGTTACCCGTCCCTGACTACCAACCTCTGGCAGCGGGAAGTACAGAGCTTAACTCAGCTCTGACTCAGGTCCCTCCTAAGAGCTTACAAATAGTTGGGACAACCACAGCAATCCCTAGGGCTGCCACACCCCTCAGTAAAGGAGTAGTGGATGATCAAGATGGAATGTCCTTTTTGAATGGGTCTAAGATGTCTATAACAGCTTTAGCTGTGCCAAGCCCTTTTTTAAGTCAATAAACTCTTGATGCAAATGCATCAAATAAATCAATAAACTCCTGATGCAACTGAATCAAACTTAAAGACTCTCTTAGCTTCACCAAACTATGGTTCATTAATATCAACAGATTAACATAATTCTAGTATGAATATTACTATACATATTTACAATTAGCATGGATATTACTATGCATACTTACAATTCTTACAAACTTATATTCAAAAGCAAACTCTCTATAGGACTATTTCACAAACATTAGCAAACACCTAAAAGAAATCACTTAACATAACTATTTACATTTTCTTCCAACAAGACAGAGGGTACACAAATCATGAATTATCATAGTTAAAATTGTAGGTGAACTCAGCCGGGCGGTGGTGGCA
>LZPO01027432.1:299828-310784 GCA_001675575.1 Neotoma lepida | reverse complement strand
CAGTCACTGGCCAGGGAGCAATCCCTTTACCTAAATTCATTGCAGTTCACCTGAATGCAACAATTCAAACGTTGCTGAAACTTCACTCCCAGCTACAGAGGCACTTTAAGGTAGCTTTCCATAGGAGAGCTGCCCTAGGGTGAAGGTGGAATTACCGTACTGAGCTGCCTTTCTGCTCAGCTACTAAGACNCAGGAACTGTCTCTTAAAGGAACCACACATTGATTTGTCACTAGCAATCAGAAGCTGTGTGGCTCCAGGCTCCGTTTCATTCTACCTTCTACAGTCTCAGTCCTTGAATACCAAATAGTGACAAAACCTTTGTCCCAAACTCCTTCTCAGCAGTCTAGGGGACCCCCTTAGTCTTCTACTTTCCCTAGACTGTAGGATGGAACATCAATGTCAGGAACATTGGTTCATCAACAGCTACAATGTCCTCAGATCTGACATTCCTCTGTTGCANGCACCACACCAAGCATTCAGGCAGCTATCGAGCTTTATTTGGTGACCAAGCATACAATTCNCCTCTCTTAATTTTTTGAAGCTGCATCTTAAGACTGCCATGAGCTCTCTCAATGATGTCTTGTTCTTGATAGACTTTTAGTATCTCAATGTTTTCCCTCTCTTGTATCTCAGGCACAACCCAAGTTTCTTATTTGCCCTTAAGTTTTTTCCACACCCAAAGCAACTTCCTGGTATTCTGACAGCTCTCCTTTGGCATGAGCCCTAATTTCTAAAGGGTCTCAAAGCACCTGACAAGTGGCATTAACATTTTAATTGCCTCCTGGCAGGCAAGCTTTGGTCATCTGTTTCCAGTCCCCAGGAGGTAAGGCTNCTAAGCTTTCTAACAAAGTTTGTGAAAAAACAGTGATTTGGGCTGTATAGGCAGCAAGTCATTTTTAACTCCTTAAGTTGTTTAAAAGGAATTGGAACATGCACTCACACGATATTTCCCTGGGCATTTTGTTGCTCAATTATGGGGAACATTTGAAAGCCTTNCACCTCTTTCCCTCTGCTAGCTGCCTCCCAAATACTGGCCTGAAGAAGAGTCACAGCACTAGCAGCAAGGTTTGGCCATGTTCCAGGAAGTTTTTGTGCCAAGGCAATTATGGATGACCTTTCCATTCTGATAGATGACCTCCGAGGTGAGTCTAATTCCACCCCTAAAGAAGGAAGAGAGACCTGGGAAGGAGAGACCTGAAGAGCTTCCAGTTTTCGAGAAGCAGAAATTACTAAGTTTTTCAAGCCCTTTAGTTTGTTCCTCCCTTGTCTCATCCCAAGACTTCTGTTCCTTAAACTTGGCTTCATGGCCAAGAGGGAACTGACCCTGATTGAACGATGTTGTAAAAGTGTTCTCATGTAGTGGCAGTTCCAGTGGAAGTGGAGTGGAAGGTTTTGTTCTACCCATGTTCTGCCTCAGGGAAAATTCCCTCCTGCTGCTCAGGGTTTAGATCTAAACTGTCCCNAATTAATGCCCACAGGCCAAAAACTTCCATGGGAATTTTTCCAGCCCATGTTCCTCACAATATTTTTGCATTTTGACTCTGATTTTCCTCTAGGAGTCTGTGTCCAGAGTCCCATAGTTGGAGAACCAAGGACACAGTTCCTCTAGGAACTCCAAGAACCTCTGTACTTATTGCAACTCTACCTTAACTTCCCTAGTTTTCAAACTTTTTACAAGTTAATATATAAACAACTGCTTAATATTTCCCTGGCCCATAGCAGCTTTTCTTTCTCAGACTGCTAAATCCACAGTGACTGCTTGTTCTTGGATGCTCTTTTCAGGTCCAACACTAGGGAAATTCTACTCTTACCCTAAGTTTCTTCCTATACAATATTCCTATACNGAACCCTATATTTTTACCTAGCTTGATAGATAGAAATAAAGACAGAGAGAGAAACCTAGACAGAGAGAGANACTTGCTACAGCCTAATTTTTCTATATACAGTTTTTGCTCCCGAAGAATAAAATATCACTGCCTTAACCTTAATACAAAGTTGTACATGTCCAACTGCTTCTGCAGGGTTTTCCCACTCTCATTTACTTCCTCTGCACCCAAGTCCCTAGTTCTAGCACCATCTGCACCATCTGTGGGTCTCTACAGGAGTGATCAGAGCATGGTGAGGTGTAAATAAAAGAATGTCAGTNATCCATAACATCTCTTGTGGTCAGCCATTGCCTGGGGTCTGCAGGGGAAGTGGCAAGAATCTAGGAAAACAATTATTTTAGTTCTAGGAATGCTTATTAGGGTGGTTTCAAGAAATTGTCATCATTTAACCAAAACAGAGGAACTTTACAAAATGGCATGGTTCTGGTACCATTCATGGTGCTGGTGTTGGCCATGGTAACACATGCATTCCACTATGGGCCCCAACTAACATGACCTGTTGATTATATAGAGTCTTTGCTGACTGGATCCTTCTCTTTCTACTTTTGACTTGTAGACACTCCCTCTTGTGCTGTTGTCAACTCATAGCCATCCTGGCAGAAAGGACAGTATTCTAAAGAGACACTTGAGTTGTTCCTCAAGCTCAAGCTTTAGCNATTGAAACATGAACCTCAAACAATGGGAATTTCCTCCAGGAATTTCATGCTGGGAGAAAGAAAAGGCACCATCTCTCAGAAAGAGATTTACAACTTGTCAATTTGTCAGACTACCTGATGAGATGACACTGAAGCCCAGACAATGATGGTCAATGGCAGATATGTTCACACCTTGGCTGGGACTGCCTTAGATATACACATCTCTGGTCTTCTACTGAAACTTTAACCTCACTTCAGGACCCTGAAAATGGATGGGGTGTGGGTGTGGGTNTCCTTGGGTCTCATTGCCCCTCTTTCCAATGTGGCCACATTGAATAAAGCCCCCTTTTCTGTGTTTTACTATTAATTTAGCTGTTTTAATAGACTTCTTAAGGATGAGTAGTTGAATTTAACCTCTTGGGGCATGTACTGTGACCCCAAATTTGGTACCAAAATCACTTTATTTACTATATACTCACAGTTCAAATATCTATAGGATTCTAACTTGGCTTAAGAAGCCATCGATTTCTCTGTCTCCTAGTCTCTGATTACAGCCAAGGAGTAACTATGATTAGTCCTTTTTCTACTTGTCCCTGAGTTCTTTATGTACATCAACTCATGGATCAAATGCGTAACATTATTTCCACAAGGAGTAAANCTAGGCTAGGAGGGGTTAAGTAACTTAGGTTCTGTAATGAGTTAACAGTCTGGAAATACATGTGCCCTAAGGATTGCAGTAAAAAATTTACTATTTCAGACTAATGGAGACAAGGCAACCTGATTTTGCGAGACATATGTTTTAATAAGACATGTTTAAAGATTAAGAGTTTACTGTCTTTTCACACACATACTGAACTCAGTATGCAGAGACAGCAGTTGCCTCCTAGGGGGTCATGGAAGACCTACAGATAAGCACTATTTATAATCACCATGTCACTCTTAAAGTATTCTTTGTAATGAACATGCCAGTTATTTATAGTGGAAGAAATACTTGTAAATTATTTTTAAAGGATTTTAAGAAACGGCTTGTNTTAAGCCATTTAATTTACAATTCTTTTCCCCTTCGATTTGCTCAGCAAACTTCAGGCCAAGTCCNGACTTAAAATCAATGGGTGTGGGCTGTATGCAGCTGGAATAGAGGGTCTGTCTGCATCTTTCTTTTTTAAAATGCATCTCCTTCAGATGAGCAGGACACTGGGCATCTCTAAGAGTCTGCCATGTGACGATGATTGGATGCAAAGATCCCAGAACCTCCCTTTGAAATGACCCTTTAAAAACATCNGCAAAGACCTGGTTGTTACCCAGTTTGTAAGTGCTGCTGTATCTTCATGATTGGCAGCTGTTAGTATTTGGTCCTTAGCCTGCAAGCTGAGATAAAAAAATGATGAGTTACGGTGGGCTGAGAGAACACTGCTCTGGTTTGGAGTCCCCATGCTGTGTTGGGTCCAAGCTACTCAGATCTAAGACTCCAGCTGTTCTTGGGTTTTTAGGCCTAAATGGACAGACTTGAGCTTATGTGAGTGACATAAAACATTTACAACCAAAAGGCACCGCAAGAGCTCTCCGGAGCTAAGCACTGCTGGGATTTTATTTGGAAGAATTTTATTTTAAAATGTAATATCCTTTTTCCTTTCTTTGGCAAAATAGAATCAGGAGAAGTTGGACAGAACACAACAGCTGCTTATGAAAAGTCTCTCCCTGTTCATATAAGCAGGTCTGTCACCCTTGATTGGAAAGTAATAATTCATAAAATTCAATGTTATTATCATCCCTCTGCCTGGAGTGATAAATATTCTCAAGGCTTTTTAAATAAAAAGTTTAAAATTGAATTTGTGACTCCAAAGATTGGTGGGTTCAAATGTTGGTTTCCTGCTGAGGAACTGTGAAAACAATTCCAAAGTAGGCCCGGTAAAGTGTCCAGAATGGCAGTTTTATTAAATGTCTTGATGGAGTGCAATGGAATATGCTTTTGGTGTTTCTCTGCAGCCCTCCCTCCTCAATGACAACAGCTTTCCTACAGATGCTGTGTTTGTCTTACTTGCCTCCCCTGGTTATATTTTTCCAGCTATAATCAGAAGGTGGGGGGGGGTTGCTTTTTATTAGTTGCAGGCCTATAAGATTCTTCTGTGTGAACTGATGCTCCAAGCTACTTGAGATCATGGATTTGTGTTTCATCGTGCAATTCTGCAGTGATGAGGAATCCAGCAGTGCAGTGGAGTCTGAGAGTATAGTGCTCTGTTGCTGCCTGCCGGTGAGCATTGCAGATTTTCAGTGGCGTCCTTAAAGGAACTGGGTCTGGCTAGAGGGAGGAAGAAAACAGGCCAGATGTGGGAAGACGGCTGCTGCCTCAGAGAAAAGCTAAAGCGATGTCTCAGTGGTGAGAACCAGTCTCGAAGGACATTTGGCAGTTGAACTGTGCCAAAACACACTCAGTGGTGACTGGAGAGAACTTCTCTTCTGCAGGTTTGGCCGGAGAAAAAAACATGAAGTTTTGCAGTTTCACTTCAATCTCCTCTCTTCCTTTTCCACAGAAATGAAAGGTGAACTTTCAAGGTTCATGTATCAGCACTATTTGACATCCTTTTGTGGTCTTGTCCAAATCACTGACCAAGGCCTTCAGAATAAAAATTAAAATTGTTGTGATTTCCACCCCTCACTTCCAATCTGTCTTCAAGTCAATGATAAATGGTTTCTTTTTCCTGTTTCTTTATCTTCCCCATCACCATGGGCAAAATAATCCTGCTATAAAAACAGGAGTAGAATTCCAGTTTTTACTAAATTTGGGGGTTCTTGCACGTGTGTGCACGCTCACACGTGCATGTGTGTGTATGTGTGTGTGTAAGGGCATTGTGTACACACACACAATATAAAAACAAAAACAATCCCCCCAAACCCCAAACTGTTTTCTTTGNAAAAATGGACAGTGAAAGCTGACAACTTGGCTCTTTTCACATTGGCGCCTAGGCCTGATGCAAGAATTGACATTATTTTAACATAAATAAAGGGGGAGACAAGCTATTGACGTAAGCGTGGCTTGTGTTTCTCTCACACTAAAAGTCTTTCATGAAAAGCTTTGCAGGCAGCCTTGGATGTGTGGGTGCAACTTTACAAGAATGGCACTCTTCCCCGTCCCAGTAAGATGCTGTCTGTCTTTGCTCCTTGAGTAGACCANTGGAGACAAAGGAGGACAAGGAGGCCCCAGGTGGCCAAGCTGCTGTTTACTGTGNTTTGGNCCCTGGTAAGACATTGATNGAGCCCCATACTTGTGGTCTGAGATCCCTGTGCATTTAAATTTTTCTCCATAATATAAAATAGCTCTGAATAATTTTATCCAAATCTCTCACCAGAGCTACTTGTTCAAATGTAACACTGTCATCTGTGCACCCAGTGGTGCCCTTCACAGAGGTAAATGGCTGCTCTGCAGAAACACAGGGACCCATTTGTGGTAGTTTGAATGCAATTGGCCCCCATAAGCTCACAGAGAGTGGCACTATTAGGAGGTGTGGCTTTTTGGGGGTAGGTATGGTCTTGTTGGAGGAAGTGTGTCATTTTGGGGGCNGGNTTTGAGGTTTCCTATGCTGAAGATACTGCCCAGTGTCACAGTCTACTTCCTGTTGCTTTCTGCTAAAGATGCAGCCAGCACCATGTCTGCCTGCACATCACCATTCTCCCTGCCATGACGATAATGTACTGAACCTCTGAACTGTAGGCCACTTCCTCAATGAAATGTTTTCCTTTATAAGAGTTGCTGTGGTCATGGTGTCTCTTCACAGCAATAGAAATACTGATGAAGACACCATTCATGTCCCGACCGCCAAGCTGAACTCTCTTCTTTCCTTCATGTGCCCAATTTAGATACTCAAATTAGAATGCATGTTCAGCTGTCTTCTGGAGTTTNGGNTCCTCCTGAAAGCTATGGAGGGAATTCTTGGTATTGTGTACAGTGTCTGTGGAGAGCATTAACACACTCTATGTGCAGAGAGAGGGGCTCTCCTGGAGAAGCTTGCCTGATGGTAAGGAGACCAGNCTGTCCTGACTGCCTGTTCCTTCATCACCCCCCTCCACACCCTTAGCCTCTGTTCTCTNNNNGNNGNNGNACAACACTCCCAAAGATGTTCAGTCACTAATACTCAAAATCTCCTGGACATGCTGTCTTATACATTAAAAGTGGCTTTNTTCAGATACTGTTAAAGTGAAGGTCTTGAGATAGAATGGTTACCTTATCCCGTGGAATCAAACTCATCACAGGGGTCATTATGGAGGAACATAAAAAGGCCAGATGGAGAGGACTGCACCAGCCATGGAGATGGGAGTGAGATGGGCCTTAGTCGTTCACTAATTTAGAAGAAAATTAACTCTGAGACTGTGAACAGAAAGAACAGAGGATTAGGGTTGAAGATAGAGCTCAATGGTAGAGTGCTTGCCTAGCATGTGTCTGGGCCTAGGTCCATCCTCAGCACAAATAAACAAACAAACAAACAAATAAATAAATAAATAAAATCATTTATAATATACTGTCATAAGGATTCATTATGCTTTGTATCCATTTTCTAATTTCTGGAGCTAAGAGAAGTTACCCGTCTCTCCTGGAGAATCCCAAATGGTGTCTTTAAGAGTGAAGAGTGGCTTGATGTTCCCCTTCCTCTTCTCTTTCTACCTTCCATCCATCCTTCCTTCTTTTTTTCTGTGAATTTCAAGGAAGAAGCCACTATTGGTATGAAGGCTTCTGAAATCCTTCTAGTTCTAAAACTGAATGAGTCCCTGTAAACTAGAAAAAAGGTGGTCTTCTGAGTAGAACAGGGCTGTGGATCCTGTGAGGAAGGCAGAAGAGGGGTCTGAAAGATGCCAAATCTTCTCATAGTCAATATTGCTGCAGAAAAAAATCAAGAAGCTTGATTTAAATAAGGTTTGCCCCCTCCAAAACTCATGCTTAAATTTAATTGCTACTGTGTGGCGTTGAAAAGTGGGGGCTTTAAGACATGATTCGGTCATTCAGGGGGACTAATGCCTTTCTCGTGGGTCCGAGGCTGCCTCTCATAGCTTGCCTCTTCTACATATATCTGTTTTCATTTTTGCCTTCTGCCCTGTTATGACACCCTAACCAGGCACCACTGCTATACTGTTGAACCCTACACTGCTGCTATATCCAAAGTCCAATTAAACCTTTCTTTTACAAAGGATGTAGTCTCAGAAATTCTGTTATAATAACAGAAAATGTATTGACATGATGACATTTCTAAGACCTTTGTGATATGAACACAGGATCGTTTTCCTTGTCACAGCTATAGACAATGTCCCCAATTTTCCCTGTTTGTTTCTTCCTTACCTTCATATCCAATCTAGANAAGTATCAATATATANNACAGCAAGAGGGAAGTCTGGGGTTAGAAAACCACTCAGCTCTTTACTAATGGAGGCCACTTGTCCCTTGTTGTGGGACATTTTTACACTGTGTGAAAATGTATTGCTGTGATTGGTGTAATAAAGAGCTGAACAGCCAATAGCTAAGCAGAAGGTATAGGTGGGACTTCTGGGCAGAGAGAGGGGAAAGAAGGATGAATCTAGGCGTGTGGGAGACACCAGAGGACTTGGAGAGGAAATAGGACGTNCAAGATAAAAGAAAAGTAAAAAGTCACAAGGCAAAACANAGATTAATATAAATGGTTTAATTTTAGTTATAAGAACTAGTGGAACAAGCTTAAGCTATAGGCCAAGCTTTCATAATTAATAAGTCTTCATGTCATTATTTGGGAGCTGGCAGGACAGAGAAAGACTTGTTACCGTCCCTGGCAGGAGAGTCACTTCCAGGGACTCTATTAGGTAGTCATTGTCTGCCCACAGCAGCCAGCCCCTCTATAATAGCACACCCAAGAGTTTTCTAAACAGGAGCTTACCAAAAACACCACCACAAAATTCATTTCTTCTTTTCTTCCTATGATGGTCCATGGAATGGCCAAGGGTATAGTGAGGGTATAATCACATTTTATTTTTGGAAGCAAAAACATGTCTACTATTGGCAGCTAAAATGCTGGCATGGACCATGGGGAGAAGCTTAGATTACACAGTTCCCCAATGCCCCTGTTTATCTAAACCAACCTCAAGGGCAGAGGCTCTGCCAAGTTCTCAGTAGTTGCCTTTGAGGAAATCTACCCAAANTCTTTACTCCTGTGTTTTGAAATGTGGAGATCTGTTGTTGTTGTTGTTGTTTTAATAAAGCAAAACATAATCAAACAAAGCAATGCTTGTAGTGACCTTGTGTTTCCCTCTACATGGTCTTTACCCCTTGCTCTTGTGATTCATGGTTAGCTCTGTTCCCTCCTGGGCAGCTCTATGTAACTAACCCTCCTCCAGCCAGGCCTGCACCAGCAAAATCCACAGCACCCTGAGAAGTCTATCTTTAGTTGTGTTTCTAAGGAGCAGTTGACTGTCACATGGGTATTGAGAAATCAATCTACTTTCAACCTGAGATAAAGGGATTGACAGGAAAGCCCTATGTGCAAATGAGAGCAATAAACATTGGAGTCAGAGGTTATGCAGCAGAAATCGAGTTGAATTCAGATAATAGAAAGTAATAAGTCTTTGCTGAGAATCAAAGGTCTTGGGTTCTAGTTCTAGCCTTACAGCTGTCTAGCTCAGGGGACAGAGTCATCTACTGCTACCTGCATTACTGAATTCAACACCCAACCACACGCAGCATGCAAAGGTACTGTTTATGCCCCCTGACATCAATAACGTCAATCTGATAGATCTAGAGTCACTTTGGAGACAAACCTCTGGGCATGTTTGTGAGGGAGTTTCTAGACTGAGTTCCCTGAAGTAGGAACATCCGCTCTAACAGAGTGCTGGTATTCCATGGGCTGGTTCCCAGACTGAATCATGGGAAAATGAGCTGAGCACCTGCATTCTTCACTCTCTGTTTCCTGGTGGTGAACACTAAGTGCCCAGCCCCCTCAGATTCCTGCTGCCAGCCTTTCATGCCACAATGGACTGGACCTGCAGACTGTGAGCCAAAACAAATGCTTTCTTAAGTTGCTCTTATTTTGTTACAGCAGCAAGGAAAGTGACAACCCCTTAACTAGTGTGGTAGTTTAAATGAGAAGTGCCCATCCTACGGTTAGATATTTTAATGGTTGGTCCTCAGTCGGGGACACTGTTTCCAGAGGAAATACATCATTACAGGCAGGCTTTGAGATTAAGCACCTGGTGCCACTTTCAGTTTGCTCTCTCTGCTTCTGCNTCTTACTCCTGATGTGAACGCTCAGACTCCTGCTCCAGGTGCTATGCCTGCTGCTTGCTGCTATGTTTCCCTGCCATGATGGCCTCTGATCCCTCTGCAACCAGAGCTGAAATAAACGTGCTCCCTTAAGTTGCTTTGGTCAACAGAAAAGTGAATTTCCACCCCCAGCGAGAATTCTAGGTNATTAGGTCCACCTGGAAGGGTTCTCGAAACACCTGCCCCATAATCGAGACTGCCCCGTGTTAAGAAAAGCAGCTCTTAAAACCTCCTGAGGTCAACAATGTGAGTGTCCCTGTCTTCAAGGAAATTGACTAAAGTCTATAAGACATCTTCTGAATCTCAGAGCCACCAGGTCTTGGGGAGGTAATGTGGTGTTTTTAGATGCAGATGTCTTCCTATATTTTGATTTTAGTGTGTTCACTCTAAGAATCAAGTATCAAGAGTGTATAATAATCTAAAAAGATAATGGTATGTCTGATGGAGTTCCCCCAAAGCACTGAGTTCTCAATGGCTCCTATGTGTGACTTGAATGGGCTCCAATTCAGCAGGACAGACTGAAATAGAACCAGTTGATGCAATCAGTAATTCTTCCTCCTTCCTTCCTTCCTTCCTTCCTTCCTTCCTTCCTTCCTTCCTTCCTTCCTTCCTTCCTTCCTTCCTTCCTTCCTTCCATCCATCCTTCCTTCTTTCTTTTCTTCCTCCTCCTTTCCTCCTCCTCCTCTTCTTTGGAAACAGAGTCTCTCTATGAAGCTCTGGCTGGCCTGGAACTTGCTATGTAGACCAGACTGGCCTCAAGCACAGAGAGATCCATCTGCCTCTGCCTCCAGAGCACTTGCACCCCCACACCTATCCTTACTTCCATGTTTCACTGGATCCAGCTTGCCAAACCATCTTGGTGATGCTTGGAAACCAAAAGCAAGATCATCAATAAAAATATGAACAGCCTGGAGCTCCCACTCAGTCCTAGATAAAAGNCCCTGGGTCTTGTTCCCCTCTTTCAAGTACTCATCACTGAGAAAGTATCTGGTCAGAAGGTTCTGTTGCCAATTCTCTGGAAACAGAAGAGAGAAGAGTCCTCCACACAGGCCACCCCTTTCCAAATGGATCATTCTGTATTTGCTCTGAAATCAGACTTTCAACCAAATTGTACCACTGTGGTTGGTTTACTCTTGGCAAAGCAAGGTTTCCTGTTTTTT
>LZPO01027432.1:286304-296503 GCA_001675575.1 Neotoma lepida | reverse complement strand
GGGCTGGGACAATGTTGAGTGTGGGCTGAAGGGAGGTGGCTGTTACCCACAAGGTTCTGCGGAGAACATTGGTGTTGCCTCATGGATGTTTGACAGTCACATCCTACCCTACTAGTAAGACTGAGTGGGATTTTTAGAGTGTGGGAACAGAAGTTAGAGAAGCAGTGAGGTATGGGTGTCGGAACCCCCAATAGGACTATGAATAGCTTGCCTTTTGGTCTCTCATGAGNGAAACCTGCCTTGGAGAGACATGACTCTAGCTATAGGATGCTTCATTTGGGTGAAAGGTGATGCAGTCTGCCACGGAAGTACAGAAAGGCATCAAGAGAGGTCAAGGTTAATACAGAACAGAAATATAGGAAACCGCAACAGTCTGTGATGCTGGGACAACTTGGAGTATGTCACCAGGAAGTTGTCTGGTCATGTCTCCCCCAGATCCTCCTGGTATTTGCTTTTTTGTGGTTTGGGATGCTGTAGACTCAACAGGGAACAAGGTCAGAAGAAGAAAGCTGACCCTATTANGGGATGGCTTTGGAAAATTGGTGAAAGGAGAAGCCCGACCATGGGAGAAACAGAATCTTTGTGACTGGATACTAATATCAGGATGTGACATCTCCGAATAGTTGTAGGAAGTAAAATGAAAATTGGGATGGAGAGAGAAAGATAAAATCTGATTTGCTTCATATGCCAGGACATAGCTTTGTTTTTTGTGGGTGAGAGGGACTCTCTAGATCACACAGAGGTTATGGGAAGAGGAAGGAACAGGACATCAAGTGAGAATGCAGCCAGCATCAATCTCAGAACAGTTGTGTCACCGAAAAAAGTGCCCCCAGGTCCTCCTGTCTGCTGCTTAGGGGTCTACTCAAGTGGCTGTCAGATATCACTTCAAAGGTGGGGCCTGTGGAAAGCCATACATTAGAGCCCCAGTGAGGCCTTTGTGATCTCTAAAAGGTCCCATGATTTGGGCTATTAACCAGTTTGGGACTGTATTGATGTAGGGTCAATAAAGGCCTGGGTCCTTAGCTCAGAAAATGGGCCTGGACTTGCCATAGAATGCACTTGTCTGAAAGAAAGGCTCCAAGATGGGATATACTGTGGAGAGTCGGGTACCCTCTCGTCATCCAAGGAAATAAATGCAAATTACTCATAGGTCTGCAGGTTAAAGAAAGCTACTGTTGGCATCTTCCACAGCTTTGTTTGTCTTTTGACTGTATACATTGTGGGGTGGTGGCTTAAGCGTGCGGATTATAGAACCACCCTGTCTGGGTTTTGCCACTTTCTGTGTTAATTTTATGTGAGTTACTTAGTTTGAGGGGAAGCAGTCTCATTTCCTCCTTTATAAATGGCCCAGGTTAAAACAGGGTATAAGCATTTCTAGCTCATTCATGGTGGCCAGTTGCATATTGAGAACACTAACATACTGTTTTCCAGAGTGCACCAGTCTTTTCTTTGGGTTTTTCTGCCATATTGCTTGACAAAGGCATTTTTATGCATTAATATTTTGTTTGTACAGCCTAGTGAACTTTTGTTCTTTGATGCATATAATTTATTTTTTATAAGGAAATTTTCTCAGTCCCAACAGAGGCACTGGTATGCCAACTTTCTGGCATCCATTGTACATATAACTTTGCATCCACTTAGAAATTGTTTTTAAGTAGTGTATGTTTTTATTCTGAAGATTCTTTTTAAATAATGTATGTTTATCTTTATTGAATCTTTTTATATTCTATATTTATTTATTTATATATGTTATATTTATAGAATCTTTAAAGATTCATCCAATTCTCTCAATGCTATTTTCTGAAGAATTCATTATTTCTATATTAATTTGTGTTTCTTTTCAGACATTAAATTCTCACATGTAATATAGTGTTTTTTGCCCCATTATTTTTGCCAACCTCACACTGTCTAACCAATCAGTACTGGCATGTATTTTAATATTCAGTCATATAAGTTCTCTGTATAATTTTTCCTTCTCCAAATCTTATTGCTATATCTAAATGAATTCTGGGTCACTTATTGTTATTATAATGATGATTATAGCTGGGCAATGGTGGCGCACGCCTTTAATCCCAGCACTCGGGAGGCAGAGGCAGATGGATCTTTGTGAGTTCGAGGCCAGACTAGGCTACCAAGTGAGTTCCAAGAAAGGTGCCAAAGCTACACAGAGAAACCCTGTCTTGAAAAACCAAAATAATAATAATAATAATAATAATAATAATAATAATAATGATGATTATAATGATGAAAATATGTGATTTAAGCTCTTCCCATGTGAGGCCCATCGTCTCCTTTTCTAGGCACATTGCTGTCTTTTCTGAATCATTTTGAGAGCAGGAGTTGGTAACTGGTGCATGTTTGTCCTTTGTAAGCGTTGGCCTGTTGAGCCAGATACATGGTTTCTGTTAACTCAGGGAAGGTATCCCTTGAGCATGCCATCACTGATGGTGCTTTCTTCACAATGTCTTGGAACACTGATAACATTAAGGTGGCAATGGCAACAATGAGTGNAGAATTTTCTCTATATCTGACTTTACCATCCTGGCTTGCTTGGATCTACAAAGGAAATTAATGAGCGGATGCTCATTTATCAGTGTCAGGTTTTGATTCTGCATAAACATAGAATGGATGGAGATAAGCTCATTCATGTATAATCACTAGTAGGGTCTATCACTCTCCACCCCAGTGAAGCCCTTCCTCTTGGTGGGAAGAATGAGTGGGTAAAGAAAAGGTCATTGCTTATAAACCAGCAAGGAAAAGAGAAAGTTCCTATTAGTAATTCAGGTCTCCAAGGAATTATGGCCAAGGGTATAATCATATCCCAAGAACTACATTTCCATTCCTTTTATTCATCTAATGATGTATGTGTTCAAGTGTTCATGGGTCTATATCACTGGAAGTTAAAGGCATTGTGGAGCTCTGGTGGGGCCAGCCCTGAGAAATCAAGTCAAGAGTGATGGTCTGAGTTCGTGGGCGCTTGTGGTCTAGTGGATGAAATCCACAGCANTAATAAAAAAAATTCAGAAAAAGGCTAAACCATGAAAGAGCATATTCCAATGGCAGGGTACAGAGCAGGGATAGAGCTTGAATTTGGATGAGTCTTGTGGGCGGTGGAATTGAGCCAAAGCTTGAGGCAAAAGAAGCATCCCTGTGAAGATCTTGGAAGAGAGGCCTTCTGGAAGAGTCCGATCCCTATGGCAACAACTCTGAACTGTCTGAGGAAATGCAGACAATGGCTACAGATTATGCAGGGGAGAAGACAAAGCAGCAGCTGGGGCAACCACTCTCCTGAGTTTGTCTCTTGTGTTGTGAGCCAGCAGCAGCTAAACAGAGGAGGGGCTGGAGGGTGTCTACCAAACACCATGGGCTGGTTGGTTATTTGTCAACTTGATAGAAGCTAGAGTCATTCAGGAANGAATTGAGCCAAAGCTTGAGGCAAAAGAAGCATCCCTGTGAAGATCTTGGAAGAGAGGCCTTCTGGAAGAGTCCGATCCCTATGGCAACAACTCTGAACTGTCTGAGGAAATGCAGACAATGGCTACAGATTATGCAGGGGAGAAGACAAAGCAGCAGCTGGGGCAACCACTCTCCTGAGTTTGTCTCTTGTGTTGTGAGCCAGCAGCAGCTAAACAGAGGAGGGGCTGGAGGGTGTCTACCAAACACCATGGGCTGGTTGGTTATTTGTCAACTTGATAGAAGCTAGAGTCATTCAGGAANCAGGAATCTCAGTTGAGAATTATACTGCTTCCGTTATACTGGTCTGTGGGCAAGTCTGTAGGGGCATTTTCTTGGTTAATGATTGATAAGACNGGGCCNTGGCTACTATGGGCAGTGCCACCCCTAGGCAGGAGGTCCTGGGCCATATATAAGGCAAGCTGAGTAAGCATAGGAAGCAAGCCGGTAAGCAGTGTTCCTCCACAGCTTCTTCTTGTAGTTCCTGCCTCCAAGTTCCCACTTTAGTTCCTGCCATGATTTCCCCCAATGATGGTTTGTGACATGAAAGTGAAAGATAAAATAGTGAAATAAGCCCTTTCCTCCCCAAGTTGCCTTTGGTCATGCTTTTTATCACAGCAAGCTTTGACACACCATGGACCTCAGAGCTGTGACTCCCTGTCTTTGGACAAGGTATTTTCNTTGTCACAAAGACTTCTACCTTAAGTCTTCACTGTTAAAGGAATGTTTTGCTTTAGGTGAGGAAAAAAATGGACTTTTATCACAGTGACAAAGTGTCTGACAGAACCTCAGATGAGGAAGAGATACTCTAGACCATGATTCCAGAGGGCTCTGTGCTTCACACAGGAGGTGTAGAGGAGNGGGGCGGGGAATGGCACCATAGTGACCAGGAAGCAGAATGAGAACACTTGTGCACACAGGCTTTCTCCTTTTCNTTTCAGTCCATCTGGAGTCTGGCCTAGAGAATGGTACCACCCATTCAGGGCTGGTCTTCTCCTCCCTGTCTCAACTGGAAACATACTCTAAGGTGTGCCTTATTCTATTGGCCTGGGTCTCTCTCAGTCCTATCTGGTTTAGCCTTCAAAATAAGCCCCATCAAAGCACAGTAAACCAGGGTGAAGTGGATCAAAACTGAGATCACGATCTAATATTGAACACTCTTTCTACTTAAGTCTGTGCTGTTGAACAAAGACTGTGTTGTTTGGGTAGCTTTGAGCCAATGATGCCAACACAAAGGATAAGAAACCACAGCCCGGTCCCATTCCTGGGNCCCATGGGTGCTAAGAATAAGAAAACAAAACAATGTTTTTACATAATAAGGTTGTTCCTAGGTATTTTATTTTGCCAGGGCTACTATCAAGGAAAGTATTTTTCCTTTTATCCTTTAACTGGCTATTGGCAACTATACTAGTTTGCCCGGCTGCCACAAGAAGCTATANAGACCCAGGGCTTAAGATATTCAGTTTTTCCAGCTCTAGGGGCTGGAGATCTAAGGTCAAAGCACAANCTTCTCTATGGCTGCAGAAGCCTCCTTTGTCCTATGTCTCCTACATGATCTGCCCTCTGTGTGGGAACANCCTTTANGTCTTTTTGTATGTATTAAACTTCTACGAAGACATCAGTCAAACCAGCNATGGTCCACTGTGGTGACTTCTTGTTAACTCATCTCTCTAACGCTGTGTCTTCAGGTTAGTCATTATCGGAGGTACTAGAGTTTAGGGCTTGGACNATGAATTAATTATAAGAGAATAGAGTTCAGTTGACAACACTAATAGACACTCAAAAACAGATTCTACTTTTTTTCCTTTTAGGTCTTCTGAGTATGTAGTGCATCAGTAAATAATGGAAANTATTTTAAGTAAGTGAAGTTTTGTTTTCATATCTGATTATATTGGCTAGACTCTCAGCACAATGATAGGCAATGGCTATGGTGGAGGCCAGCGACATTGAGGGACAGGGATAGGCAAGGAGAAGGCCAAAGTATAATGATATACATATTTTTGAAAATGACAATGGCAATATAACCCATTAATATGTATGACAACTTAAATAACAATAAAATAGTTAATAGTTTGGAGGGGGAAATCTCACTTAAAAGCAGATTTTTAACGTTAGCATTTTCATATAAATATTAATTTAACAAACTCTTAATGAATTCCTGTTATGATTCAGGCGTAGTTCTAGGTGCCAGGTTATNGTGCTGAACAAAACAGANATAGAGCTTACACTGCTTTATTTGGGAGGAATGCATAGGAAAAGCATTATGAGGGACAAAGCATACTAGTGTATAGTGANTTCTGTGGAGATGAGACCACGGGGAGGGGAAAGAAAGTGTAGAAGAAGGTTGCTTTGTGAAGTGGGCAGTCAAGGAAGGTCAAGGTAGCATTTGAGTGAGTTAATAAAGGGGGAATGTGGCAGGCAGAGGAGTAAGTACCAAGACCCCAGGGAAGAAGGAGGGGTCAGAAAACCAAGCACTATCTATTGGAGCTAGAAGACGAGGCTGCATTGGGCAAAGTTGGCAAACACTGAATTTTACTCTAAAGGAAATGAAGAGAAACAGAAAAGCTTGGAGCAGAGAAGTGTCAACTTTTGTATTTNGGCAGGATTCCTCTGGTTGGGATGGATGTTCAAGACTGATGATAGAGAAAGAAGCAGAAGCTAAGGCTGTTGACACAAATNTGGCTTAGGTGGGAGGATCATAGGTTCAAGACCCTTCTGAACTACAGAGTGAGTTCAAGGAAAGACATTGCCTCAAAAATAGCTACAGGGGCTGGGAATCCAGTGCAATGGTAGGGACATGCAGAAAGTGTGTGAGACCCTGAACTTGATGTTCAATGTGGGGAAGCAGGAAAGCAAGGCATGGGAGGGTGTGGGGGTAATACTCGGGAGATCCAGGCACTAGGATATTGCGCTTGAAGCCATTAGAAAGACTATAGAGATGATTCTTAATGGCAATCAAAAGCAAGAATAGTGCTGATGTAGATGGGGACGGCGGTGGTAGAGGGAGTGAGAAGTGATGGGGTCCTAGATATGTGTTGACAACAGCGTCAGACTCGGTGAAGGGCATAAAATAAAAAGCAATGTCAAAGACTCCACAGATTTTGTTTATTTAAAAAACTGAAGAACTGGTATTGAACATTAGATGTAGCATTATGAGAAGAAAACATTGTGGAGACAGGTGTGGAATACTAATTTGGAGACATTTAACAGAAACGTACACAAGGATATGGTATAAAGACTTTGATGTGAGTCTGGAGTTCCGGGATGGGGTTCCACATTAATGGGGTCAGTTTGAGTGTTGTGACCATGCGGCTGGAAACTAAACCGTGGAAATGGATAATAGTCCCAAAGAAAATAGTATAGGGCAGAGTAGACCAGGTCTAAGGTAAAGTGGAGGGTGGTGGAGAGCTGGCAGGTGAGAAGACTGTTTGCTCCATTAGCACAGCCATGCAGCATAACTGTGAAACAGAGAGCGGGAGGAGGGAAGGTCAAGTGTGGTGAACGCTGCTGATTGGTCCAAAGAGGTTCGCCTTTGCAGAGGGACTCAGCAAAGAGGAGGCGTGGGTGATCAGCCAGAAGAGTTTTATTACGCAGGCGCTGAGCATNTTGATTATTGGCTGAAGTGATAAAGGAAACCCGTGAATCCACAGTTTCAGAGATTCTAGCCCAACGTCCCCTGGCTTTATTGTCTGGGCTGCTGCTGAGGCAGGGTAGTACAGCGGTTATGGCAGTCAGGAAGCAGAGCAAGAGATACAGGGAGAGGCTATGAATAAGACACTATTCAAAGGTAGGCCTCCAGTGACCTCCACCAGCCAGCCAGCCTCACAACTAAGAGTCCACCACCTACCAGTAATATATTTAAAATTTGAAGTCATCAGTTGATTGGTTAAACCTTTGTAAACCAATCGCTTCTCAAAAGCTTCACCGCCAACCACTGCCTCAGGGACCAAGCCTTCAATGTCTGAGCCTTATGGAGGGGACGCTTCATATCCAAGCCATAAGGTGCTATGTTGTAGTAGATCCCTTGAAAATATGTCTTCTAGGTAANTGAATGTATCCTCTTCCTCACATTTTACCCACCCTGCCTGTTACCCTTGTGAGCTTTAGGTTTTAGATTCCGCACCTGAACTCATTCAGCACTTATCATACCCCNCAACACATACCTCCCAACACAACCTCTGGGTTTATTCATGTTTGTTGAGAATGGCAGAATCTCGTTGTTGAAAGGCAGAAGGGTGCAATCTGTTGTCAGCAGCTTGCACATTTTCCTTATTCATCCAGCCATTGATGGACATGCAGGATGTGTCCATATCTGGGTTATTGTGGGCAACGCTGCAGCCATCTCTCCAACACGCTGATTTCATTTCCTCTGGATATACCTGGTAGTGGGAATCTGGATCACATGGTAGTTCTATTTTTAATTTTTTGAGGAATTTCCATACTCTTTCCCATAATGGCTGCACCGATTTAAAATGTGTCCATTTTGAGTGTTCATTTTGATGAGTTCTGACAAATTTATATGCCCGTAAAACCACCACCCCAACTGAGATACAGCAAGTTACCTCATCCCCCAAAAGTTCCTCTGTGCCCCATTTCTAGCTAATCCCCCACACAGACGTAAGCAACCACTAATCTGCTTTCTGTCACTGTACATTATATTTGTCTTTTATAGGGTTTTATTTAAATGAAAGCATATGGTATGCACTCTTTTGTGTTTATATTTTTCACTGAGCATAATTCTTTAGCTTCACCTATGGTTCAGTGTGTAACAACCCTTCCTTTTGTCTCTGCGTAGCACTGCTTTACACGGATGACTAGTTGACTGCCTGGCCATCTGTTGGTGGGTATTTATGTCTTTTCCAGCTTGCAGCTATTTGGAAGGAGAGTTGCTGTGGTCGTTTTTCATGCAAGTCTTAGTGTGGACCTATATTTACATCCTATTTGTAACTACTTCACAAATGGAATTGCTGGTGTCAAGGTAAGTGTCTGTATGACGTTATAAGAAGACACTGAATTGTTTTCTACAGTAGCTGTGTCATTTCTTTGTACTAAATTATAAGAACTCCAGCTGCCCCAGTTTCTCTTAAGAGTTGGAACTGCTACTTCTCCGTTTTAGCTCACCTAGTGGGTGTGCTCCAGGCACGCATGCCATGGCGACTTTCTACCTCTGCTCATTGCTGCTTTGGACCTGGCAAGAAGTTTGTTTGTCTACTCTGGCTAGTCTAANATACTGTGCTGAAATTAGTCATGGTAACCTCTTTTTCTTTCCCCAACAACCATTTAAATGCACTTTAAGTATGATGTTAGGTGCAGTCCACAATTTTAGTATGCNTTTCCCACTTTCAATCAATTAAAAATTTTAATTTCCATTATGATTTTTTCTTTGAAACTGTTTAGAAGAACATTATTCAATTTTAAAATATTTTTACCTTTTCTTTTTCCGTTATTAGTTTTATTAAATGTCGTTGTGTTCAGAGAACATAGTATATATTATTACAATCTTTCAAAATTTAATCATGTTTACTTTGTGTGCTAGCATATTATATACACGAGGGAATGTTATTGGAAATATTTGAAAATAAATGCACATTCTGTGTTCTTTCTTAACTCCTTGGTGGATAAGTATAACAGCGTTAAGTTGGGCATGGTGGTTTGTGTCTCTGATNTCATCTCTTGAAATGAACTGGTGATGCCAACCTGAGCTACATAGTGAGTACCAAGACAGCCAAGGCATAGTACCAAGCGTAGCAAGACTCTGGTTCAAAACATTGATAACAAAAGCTTACAAAGAAACAACAACCAGAACAAACAAGCAATCCAAACTTTGGACCATTCCTCTGTACCCTAAACTTTCACTCATGTTTTTCTTCACATTTCTGTTCTCTGTGTTCTGGGGAAATTCCTCTGCTTGATCTCCGAGGTTGGTTGTCTTAGTTAAGATTTCTGTTGCTGTGCAGAAACACCATGACCATGGCAACTCTTGTAAAGGAAAACATTTTGTTGGCACCGGCTTATAGTTTCAGAGGTTTAGTCCATTATCATCATGGCAGGAAACACGGCAGTGTGCAAGCAGACATGGTGCTGGAGAANCATCTGAGAGTTCTACCTCTTGATCCATAGGCAGCAGAAGTAAACTGAGTACCACACTGGGCATAGCTTGGGCAGATGATACCTCAAAGCCCGCCCCCACAGTGACACACTTCCTTCAAGGCCACACCTACTCCAACAAGGCCAAAGCTCCTAATGGTGCCACACTTTATGGGCCAAGCATTCAAACACATGACTCTATGGGGCCATACCTATTCAAACCACCATATTAGTGATTCATTCTTTGTTAGTATTTACTTTCCTGGGCTGGAAAACAGTTGCCTAGCATACATGAAGTTCTGTATTCCACCCCCATTACCACATACCCAGGTGTGGTGGCACATGTCTATGATTCAAGTGCTCTGGAGATGGAGGCGAAAGGATTGGAAGTTCAAAGTCATTCTTACTGATGTAGTGCATTTGACGCTAGTCGGGCTACATTAGATCCTGTAAGCAGAAATTTCTGTCCCTCCTGCAACTCCCAAATACCCAGCAGCCGCTTCCCAAATAATTGACTTGGAGGCTTAATATTACTCATAAATGCTCAACTGGTAGCTCAGGCTTATTATTTACTAGCTCTTACACTTAAATAAACCCATAATTCTTATCTGTGTTTAGCCACGTGGCTTGGTACCTTTTCTCAGTCTGGCATTCTCATC
>LZPO01027432.1:248629-265920 GCA_001675575.1 Neotoma lepida | reverse complement strand
ACCTGAGACAATCAGCTTATAAAGGAGGCTTAGTCAGTTTTGGATATTTCAGTTCTAAGTGGATTGGTCCTACTGCTTTGGGGCTTGGGAAGAGGCAGCCCACCGTGATGGGAATACGCAGCAGAGCAAAAATGCCAGTTTCAAGGCCAGGAANCAAGACAAGAGGAAAGGACAGACAAGGCCCTCACAACCAGAAGACCTCCCAGTAGCACCTCCTCTTCAACATTCTGTTATTTCCCAGAACGGGAACCAAGCCTTGAACACGTGCAGCATTGGAGGATGCCTGAGATTCAGACAGTGATGGTCACAGGCTGGGGATGGGACGGTAAATCTCAGTTTCCCTATGCCTCCTTGTCCTGCTGTGGGCTGTAAGGATCTGAATTGCCTGTAGATTTTCAGCCTCACAGATACACTTAAGACAGAAGAGTAGCTTCATTTCATGATGTGTTGGCTTGCTATGTGCTTCTGGTCTCTCCTCTTCCAGGCAAGATTCCACACAGACTGCCTTAGCCTGGGCCTCCTAGGCCAGTGAGGAACATTCTCATGACTGTGGCTTAGCTTCATCTTATTTGGGTACTTGGGGTGGGAACCTTGAGGAGGAGGTGCTTCATGACGGATGAAAGGCCTTGCTGGGGATTCTGGACACTTTCCCATCAGCATTTGCTGCCTCCAGAGAATATAGCTCTTTGCAGAAGGAGCTATGATGGTTCTAGANGCTGCCAGCCTGTCACATGCTCCCCTAATGGATTATTGATGGCTGTGTAAGGCTGGCCCGGCAGCAGGGCCTGCTCTGTTGTCTTACAACCATCATTCGGACTGAACCCAAGGTGTCACCTCGCTAAGTGGACTGTGACCAGCGAATGTTTTCTACTTTTGAGCAATCATTCATATCACGTGACTCCCAGAGCACTATTTATGTCAAGTCTGTGGCTTGGACCCCTCAGGAAGGAGTTAAATATCATCGTGTTCTTTCTCCCAGGTGAGGAAAAGAGAAACATCTTCAATATGGTGATACAAAAAAAGAAACCCATATTATTAAACATTTTTGTGCTTGATGAAATAAACTTTTCAAAGTAATATGGAAAAAATGATTTCATTTGAACACCTTTTAGCCAAAGAAACATATGCTGCTTGTTAGGAGTGGGAACTGCACAGCCTGCCTGCACATCTGGACCCCACCACTGCCCGGGACTCCTCTGCTATGGAGGAAGTGGGGACCCTGCAGACAGACAGGCGAGTGTTCTGGGGAAAACTCAGGCAAGGCTGCTGAGCCTGGTGGAGCCGTAACTGCAGGAGGCATGTGAGCCAAGGCCAAGCCTCCTTTGGGGAGCCCAAAGCTGTGCCACCCAACCTCAGGGTTTCAGGATCCAAAGGTATTATGACTAGTGGAGCTTCTCTATGTTCAGGCTGCCCATAGATTCAGGCCATACACAGCTGCCAAGGAAGAGGACCCTTCTCTCGTTTGCTCCTGCTTCATGTTACCACATCAGGAAAAATCATCACCACGGGTAAGCATTCGCCAGGCCTCAGCGCCAGTTAGGCTACTTTGCAAAGCAACAGGAAGGAAAGATGCTGTCTCTTTCCAGGAACTGTGGATAGGAGTATGAGACAAAAGTATTTGTTTATTAAGAGAGATTTATTGTGAGCCTACTATGTGCCAGTCAGTCAGGGCAAGAGGTGTGAACCACCTGCAGAATGCACAGTGGGCCCAGCCCCGGTGAAGGAACTCTGGCCTCTAGCCCCGGTTTTGTAGCCTATTGAGTCACAGAGAAACTGACTTGGGCCTCTGACCAGCTCAGCCCTGCAGTTTAGGAGTGCTCAGAGCCTGGCTATATGGGAAGGAAAACACCAAGATGGAGGCTCTCTTACCAAGCATGGCTCTAAGCACTTCATCGGTATTGCGGTCCTGCGGAACTCTGTTTGTTCCCATCTCACACGTGAAGAGACAGACACTTTATGAAGGAATGTTTCTGGGTCACACTGCTAATAAGTGAGCTGTGGTTGAAACTCCAGCAGTGAGCAGACATCCTGAGTTTGTCCATGATCGTCAGATGTCCTGACTTGAGGCAGGTGACAGTTCAGGCACAAATGAAAGCCGTTGGTCCCTCTACAAGTGTGGCTCTTCAGAAGCCAGTTTGTTTTAGCTTAATCCCCAAATGCCCCTGATACCTGTTCCTGGTGAGTGGGACAAAAGAAAGACAGAGAATTGTGTAGATTCCCTGGAAAAGGAGAGACCCTGTCTGCTTTGGAACATCCAGACCTACTGTGTACTTGATCCCAAACAGGCACATGNGCAGCTCTGGTTTGCTTTCCTTTGTCATGGAACTGATGGAAGCAGATGCAGAGACCCACAGCCAAGCACTCTGCACAGTATTCTTAAAGAACTCATTCACCTTGGGTAACACTACATTAAGAATGGGGCAAGAATGGACCGAGTTAGACGAAGTTCCAACAATCCCGCTCACAGTCCAGTTGAAAAGATAAAAGACCATGGCACAACAAAACAGGACATGGTGAATCATTACTTCTGGGTATAAATCCTATGGCTGTTTGTTAACAGCTGTGTGACCTTGGCAACTTGTTNACCTCTCTGAACCTCTATGCCCTCATCTCTACAGCAGCTTGCCTTGGTGATTAAACAAGANTGATGTCTGAAAGCTGTAACTATCTGATTTGGTCCTCAGAAAGCCCCAGTGGATGTGAACATTCAGTGGTTAAACTCAGTCTCTGCTCTCTGGTNGAGATNAGCTGAGTGAAGTCAACATGGCAGGNGGGGGATTTGGGCTCTGAAAGAAGTGAGGACCTAATTGTCCANACAAAATGCAGCTCTCACCTCAAAACNAATNTTTATTCTTGANCCACTGATGCAGTTGCCATGGTACCAAGGGGTGGTTGCATCTCCAAAGNGGCTTTTGGGTTGCTCCCTACAGCAGAAGGGATGGTGTGGGCAGTGTGAAAGCTGGGGAAAGGCAGAACTTGTGTATGGGACCTGGAGTGAGCAGNAGAGTGGCAGATAAAGCTTTGGTAGACACTGGCTCAAGCCNATGCCNGCGGAGAGCAGCTTGCACTTGGGCCCTGGGAAGCCTGTTGGGGCTCATATGACAGCAAGCTTCCGCAGAGTTCCTGCTTGCTGTCTAGGATTACTCTGACACAGCCACTCTGGCTTTTTGTTCTTTTTAACTTTAACAATTGTGTTTTAAAATACTTGCNTTAGAACAGACATGACTAAGTGTGGAAACAAAGGGTCGGGGATCCACAATGTGGAGAGAATTGGGCCAGGGCAGCTCCTTCCAGAAAGCCTGGCCCTTCTTTTCCCTCTAGCTGTGGGAAGGTGTGTCTAGCCATGTCTGGTGGAGAAAGGTTACATAATAACCATTTATGCTGGAGTGAACTAAGCCAATGGGGCATGGCCTCTTAATGAAATATACAGATGAAATCTGATGGAGATAGGATCTGGGAACACCAGTGACAATTGAGAAACTGCCCCCAAAGGGACAGAAGGGAAAAGGACAAGTTGTGTAGCAGGAAATCACAACTGGAGATGTTTGACCTTAAGCACTGGAAAGGAAATTCACCTGGGTCTACATAATTGGAAACACAGACGTTCAGCACAGGGAAGTCATAGTGAAATGTAAAATGTTGATAAGGGCTTCGGGGAAGCCAGCACAGTGGACTGTAGGCTAAATCACAGCAAGCCTGCAAAAGCTGGGCTCCTGCACGAACTGCCAGACTGACAGCCCTGATTCCACCTCTGTAGCCTGGTGGCCACAAAGGTGGACACCAAGGAGGATTCCTGGGGATGAGGTGCAGTGTTGAGACCTCAGAGACGAGGCTGGGAACTGAAGCAGGTAGGGAAGTCCTTTGTCTAGGGACACTTTCTTTATATTCCAAACAGTTTGGCTCATGATACCGTTCTGTTATAACCATGGGAAAAATATCCTTGTTGACTGTGATGAGTGTTCCCTGTACGTCCTCAGTCCCCTCTGTTGCTCCACCTGCAGACCATTAGGTCCAGTAGTTCACTTCTTTAAGGGCCTTTGCAGCTGTCTCCTTCTCTCTATGGCTACCTCAGGCCCATTTCACCTTGTAGACCTGGTGGGCGTACTGCTGCATGCCCTGCCCGTCCCTTGTCCATCCCTGCCGTGATGAGGCAAGGCTTTGCTTTGCCCACAGCCCTACACTGTCTACCACTGCAGCCTCAGACCAGGAGCTCCTTACAGTGCAGCTTTGGGTGTGGGACTCATTTTTGTGTGTTGCACACACCATCTGCTATGTCTCCCACTGTATAAGTCCTCAGTAGGAGGGTCTATTGATGGTTTCCACAGCCAAGTAAGCAGCAAAATAACCACGGTGTCATCCGGAAGAATCTTTTGAAGCAATATCTTATCCTTTGATTCTGCCTGGAGTTACACAGTTCAACCAGAGTGACTGTTCATTTAGACATTTTATGGAAAGTCGGTGAGAGCACAGAGCTGGTGACAGCTGAGCCACACGGTTCTTACAGTTGAGTTACACAGCAGACTAATTCACTCTTTTTATTATTTCTTTTATTTTTGGAGATTATAATGTAATTACATCATCCCCCCCCCTTCCCTCCAATACCTCCCATATACCTCTCCTGGCTTTCTTTCTATTCCATGGTATCTTTCTTCTTTAATTGTTCCATAGTGTATATACATGTATATCCTAAATATAACCTTCCCAGTCTGAATGTGACTTCATTTGATTCTTACTTTCTCCCTTTACTTCACTAGCCCACGTGTGTGCTGGAGCCTCAGACCTGGGGCAAGTTTCTGACATTTTGTTGCCCCAGAGCCTCACGACCCCAGCCATCATTAACTGGCTGGAAATAATTTGGCTTCTGGCTCCAAATAGTCAGCAATGTATAGGGGAAGGGTGAAAGCACAGTTCATCCCATCATCCTTCAAACAGTAGTCTGGGGCAAAAAGGAAAGATTCCAAACACAGTTTTTCAAGAAAACATGAATTCATTGATGTTTCTTGGGCAGGCATGGTATTGTAGGAGGTCATTTGGGAGAGTGGGCAGCCTTCCAGAAACAGAGGGTGTTTGTCTCTGCAGTTATCNTACCTGTATCTTCACACACGATCGTGTTACGGAATGTTGCAGAACGGAATGCATGGTTTCTACCTGATTTGTGCGCATCCCTAGGATGCTGTGTGGGGCCGTTTTCCCGAACATGGTCTTACTATGGTCCTTCCCATTCCTCCGCTCTCTTCACTTTCACCCTCATCTGCTCTTAGACAGACCCCAGGCGCTCGCCTGTTACCCACTGTCTCAGTTAGGGTTTCTCTTCCTGGGAAGAGACACCAGAACCACAGCAGCTCTTACAAAGGAAAACATTTCATTGGGTGACTTACATTTTCAGAGGTTTAGTCCATTATCATCATGGCAGGACATGGTGGCATGCAGGCAGACATGGTGCTGGAGAAGGAGCTGAGAGTGGAGAAGGAGCTACATCTTGATCCCACAGACAACAGGAAGTGATTTGAGTGTCACACTGAGCAAAGCTTGANCAAAGGAGACCTCACAGCCTGCCCCTGCAGCTACACACTTCCTCCAACAAGGCCACACCTACTCCAACAAAGCCACACCTCCTAACAGCGCCACTCCCTATAAGCTTATGGGGACCAATCACATTCAAACTATCACACCCACTTCCTTCAGTGTACTTGTTTTTGTTTTTAAGATGAGGTCTCCTGCAGCCAAGGCTTCTGCCTTCCCTGTGCGGGGGGGGATTAGAGACCTGCACCTCCACTCCCAGTGTGCAGCACTGGTTAATGAGGACTTGGGGAGACTTTTGGAACCAATGCTCCAATAGTGAAAACCTGTCAACCACTCTGAAATACCCATGGCCAGTGCCGTCCTGGGAACTAGGGGCATTGTTCTTGTCGTCATTTTCTTTCTAGAAGTGTTTCCTTGACCTTCCAGATAAGAGTTGGCTCACAAACTATGCTGAGTAGTCGTACCTAGACATTTCCACTGAACGCCTTTATAAAAGTGACCCCTGTTTACAGATAATGTGAGGAAGGACATCGGCTCAGAAGTACAAGTTGAAGATGTTAAAGCCCTGAGAGAATGAGAGGAGGTTCCAGCTGACTTCCTCTGCTCTCCTGTAGCATTTACTAGTGTAAACATCTACCAAAGTTCTGCACAGACCAGGAGAAGGGGTGTGCTGGCATGGGAAGAGGAAAGGGGCCATCTCAGAACTTGTCAGCGGGCTCTGGCAGAACAGAGGGCTTGGTGAGCAGAAAATATTCTAATAGTCTTAGTTCAGCTACCTTTTGGGATGGAAGGAAAAATCATAATCAGGTTGGATGGGAGTGCTTTTAAGTAATGAAGATGTATTGCTAAGTAAGCAGAGGGGAAGCCATAAACTGAGCTGAAAGGAGAATAGTCAGAGCCATCATGAGGAGGACAGACTGGAGCAGGGAAAAGGTGACATCAGGAGTGACAGGAAGGCCAGTTCACCTCAGCCACACTCTACCGGTTATTCTTAGAGGACAGAGAAGTTTATGTCCCAGAAAGATGTAATGCTCAGTGTCAGTAAAGCAAGAAATAGTTTCCCGGGGAATGATGGTGAGTTTGGGGATGTATACCTTCTTCACTCACTGATGGCAAGATTATTCTGGTCTTGGATGTCACTGAGACCATACATACAGTCGGTCCAGGATCCTTTTTGTATCCAGTAGATGAGAGCTTGGGATTGGAGTGAGCATCTTTGGTGGGACCCCCTCCAAATTCACACCGTTTTTCAGAGAACAGTATCAAGGGCCTTAAGTGCTCATTTGTTCGGCTTTATTGCCTCCCAAGGAAGTACGGCCACTTTTAAGATTTTTATCTGCACACCCTGCAGCATACATCAATATATGTATTGTNGTGTAGGTCTAAATATTGATATAGATCAATCCACAACATTGTGTGGCTGAATGAGTTCACATATGATAGCAAAAGTGAGAAAAANCAGCTGAACGCAGTGTGAAATNAGTAAGCACAAATGCAGAAGGNAGTAATGAATGGAATGGTTAACAANGGTCCTCTCTAGAAGGCTGGATAACGAAAAATTGTTCTTTTTTCTTNATTTTTCNTTTTGCCAAATTTTCCAGTCAGTGAATGACATGCATTCTTGTATCAGTCAGAGCAACAAACATTAGCAACTTGTAGACTATACTAAGTGATACCATTGTGCATAAATGTCACTGTTATCAGCAGCTCTGAAAGACTAGGACATTTTCATCTGGTCTAGAGGAGAGTCTGCATTCATGATTAAACAATGACCAACTTGNGCCTGCATGGCCTCTTGGCACCTGTCATCTGTGTGTTCACCTGGGGCAGCTGGGCACCCAGGGCTTCCATGTGGGTGCTATATTGTAAATCTGAAGTGGCCCTCACAGGCTCACGTTCTAAATGCTTGTCCTCTGTCGTCATCAGTATTTTAGAAGGCTGTGTGACCTTTAGGATCAGAGGTCTAGCTAGCAGAAGCAGATCACTAGGAGCACAGCTTTTTAACTTGGGCATGGCCCCAGTCCAGGTCTCCTCTTCTTCCTGTGCTACCTTGGTGTGAACAGCCTGGTCACATGCTTCTACAGCCACAGAGTGAGTGCCCTGCTGTGTCTTCCCTGCTGTGATGGACTGAGATTCACCAGGAAGGACTCAAATGCTCCAGGATGGGCTGATGCCCTCTGAAGCTAAAATGCNTCTTTCCTCCTGAGGCAGGGGATTGAGGTCACAGGACACAAAAGTAAAACAGAGAGTTGGNGTGGAGTGGGGGGCTGAACTGGGTAATCANNCTCCAGACAAGAAACAGAGCAGGTCATGACTTGTGTTTGGANCTAACATTTTCATGCAGAGGCTCAAGACTGCCACTTGCAGTTCNTCNTTCTCAAGTGAGATTTCTCAGACGGAGACCTTCTTAGGTGCAGACCTTCCTATTTTGTCCTTGCTGGAGCTAGGATTTTATTGTTGTTAAACAAATTATTTTAAAAACTTGTGCCTTCTGAAACAAGTTTGGTGCCCTGTCTCCCAAGGAGAGGAAGCTATGACATATAAACAAACATCACGACAATTTTAAAAAGTTCAATCCCAGGAGTTCTCATTGCCATATTTGATGCTGAGGCCGAGGCCTCTGTTACTGCAGAGTTATGGGNATTATGGACCCTTATGGATTATAGATTATGGATTATTTCTCCTCTGATGGTGATTTTTTTTTAATGATCTTGATGGAAACAGAAATCTAGCTTGTGTTGCCCATTTTATAAAATTTAATAGCTCAGANCTATAATCCCAGGGGAGTCTGAGGCAGATAAATTGCCATGAGTTCAAAGCCAGACTGGGCTACACAGTAAGTACGCAGCTGTGTGGAGCTGTGCAGCAGCATCCTACCTCAGCAAGAAGCTCAAATGTGGACTCGGGACGCATTTTGAAGTTCTTCACTGTGTCTGGAGCTGTTCCTCCAACACTTTCTGCGTCCTGAAGATGGTTCCTGGAGAACTTTTGATAATTGAAAAACCATTTTTTTAGAGAAGTTTGTTTAATATATCTCTTAAGGGTCAATAAGGTGGTTCGGGGGTTAAGATGTTTATCGCATCTGACAACCCAAATTTAATCTCTCAGTCCCTGAACTCACATGGTAGAGGAAAGGATCAGCTCCCCAGAGTTGTCCTCTAACATCCACACATGCATGGTAGAACTTATGTCAACACACACGCACACATACACGTACATGCACATACTCTTGCAAATAAAGAGCATAAATATTTTTAAACAGAAAAAAATTATGTGTCTCAATTTTGATTATAATTGTATGAAGTATTGCCTCTTACAGTTTTGTAAAATTCTGTAAAACGATTATGCAGTGGGTTTTGGATAGCTAGCTACAACATAATATATTTAGACATGTATTTCATCTCCATTGTGTTACTTCCATTTTTTTCTATTTAAATAAAGCCACATTGACTATTTCTGTGTTTCTTTTGGGGGGGGTATAGTGTGTGTGTGTGTGTGTGTGTCTGTGTGCACACGCTCATATGTATATGTCTGTGTACTGTCCACCTTATCTTTTGAGAGAGAGCCATTAAGACTCACCAATTGGTTAAAGTGGCTGGCCAACCAGCTCTGGGGACGTACCTACCTCTGTCCCCATAATAGAGCTGCAGATACGCACAACCCTTGGCTGNTTCTTTTTTGTGGGTGCTGGGAATCCTAACCCAGAACCTCATGCTTGTGCAGGAAGCACTTTGCTAACTGACCCATCCCCCCAGCCCTTATCTCTGTATTTCTTTGTTGGTAGTATAAAAGAATAATTTGAGGTTACATTAAACCATAGGTTTTTCTGGGTATGCAGTTATGCCCCACTGCTATCTTCCTTCAGCCCTGTTTTTCACATCTTCTTGGGATATTTATTGAGGTCTAGATGCTACCCTTTTGTTCTCTTTGGGCAGCTTGATCTAGTGAGCTTCTAAATGAGACTTCTAAACAGTCTTGGTGACCCTAGGGGGACAACAGCACCCAAAAGATCAGAAGAGTGGGGTGTGTGGCACCGTTTGCATTTTCAATAGCAGCTGGGGCTATTTCAACTTCTCTCTAAAACCGAGAATCTTCCTATCAATTGGTCGAGGCACCCACAAAGGAGAAGGCATTTTGAAAAGTGCCATTGCCAGTGGCATGCCAGGCATCTTCCTTGTTCACGTGGGCCCAGAAGAAAGTCTTTTGTAGCCGGTCCCACATCGCGTCTCCAGCTTTCTGGTCCTTTGCATTTCATGGATAGAAATGGGAATGCANATGGTCTCAGTGGTGACTCCACAGAATGAACTCGTCATCCTGCTGCACAATCACCGAGCTACTGAAATACAACAGCACACATCACAGCCAAGTTGTCAGAGGGGCTGTTTCCCAGCTATGACCTCACAGCCATAAAACACAAGGCATGTAATGTGTAAGGAAACCCAAGACAGCTTTTCCAGATTTGTTTTATTAGTAAGATTACCATATGGAAAATAACGTTAAGTTATCATAAACATTCTCTTAAGGGAATAGTTAGGACTCATACAGATATTTTTATTTTCGTGGGCTTAAATTTCTTATTTGTTGCTTACAGAAGCATGAAGTTATGTTATCCATTATCTCTACACCACACAGCCAGCCCTAAGTGTTCAGAAAAGGCTTAGGCCTTTTCACGCTTTTGAGGTTCAAGGCTCCCGCTGGCTTGTTTATCTGAATTAGTAAATGGGCCACAGCAGCAGGTGGGTTCAAATGCGCTAACTGGCCTATAGCAGGGCTTTGACTTTGCTGGCAGCTGTCAAAACCGGTCTGGGCTGGCTGAAACAAAATTGTCCTTTGACCAGTCCCCACATAGGACTCATATAAGCTCAGACAATCATCAGGGGTTTTGATGGCGGTCTGTTCTTCAAATGTCCAAGACTGCTTAGAAACTTCCTGTCATTCCTTTTTTTTTTTTTTTTAAACACCTGTGAGTTTTCTACAGAGCAAATGTGACAACTTTTTTCTTCTCTGCATCTTGGTTTGATTTCTGAAAAGAAGGCCTAGTGGCAAAACCAGCTGTGCCAGAATCGTGGTAATTGGTTACTGTTGGTCTCTGACTGCTCCTGGGTACCCCCATCAGATGCTCTTTCTCCTCTGGAAAAGCACAAGCCAGCTTAGGTGACCAATAGGGAAAGGAACAAAGACCAATAACATCCGGAAATCTCTGGCTGAGTGCCAAAGAGTCAACAGGATTTTCACGGGAAGGTTGTTTATGTCTATGGTGTTGTAAGTTAAGTATTTGGTGACATGCTGTCCCTCAGGTGGACTCTCCCAAATCCAAAACTTGTGAAATCCATGCTTTGATGAAGATTANTTATCCCTCTCTCAACAGTCCATTGTGATTGAAGGTTTAAACTTTGGGGAATGGGGCCTACCGGAGGAACTGAGTCACTGGGGACATGTGNTTGCAGGGACTGTGAGCCCCAGTCTTGCTTGAGTTGGTCCATGCAAGCTGTATCCTGTACAGTCACCTCCACCCTGATGACAATAGCTAAGAGAGCTCCTTCTGAACTGAACCAAACTGTCACTGGCCAAGCCCCAGAGTCTCCCAAACTGTAAGCCTGGTAAACACCCCTCCCCCCTTTTAAAGTTAGCTGTCTTTGGTATTGCAATGTAGTGCAAAGCTGACACCCATACCATGCTGTCCATGCAGGCCAAAGGTTCCTACAATGTCATCGTCACACTTGACCCAGTTTCTGGTGTCNACTGCCTGTTGTTNTCCGCTCTGTCTCAAGGCTGTTGTTTCTTGTTCATCTTCAGGATGTAAAACAGTCTTTCTCCACGACTCCTCTCCATGAAGAGCTTCTCATTTAGATCATACTTTCCTGCATTAGGGGTACCAACTGGCGTGAATACTGCAGTGACAGCTAGAATGTCTAGTGTTTAAAAGTCCTCTGTTCATTTTTCATGGTTCTTGTTTTTCTCTCCTGTTCCCTGCTCTGCCTCAGGTACATTCATTCACCCACCATCAGTACCAACTTCTTCCATTTTTTCATGCTGAGCTTAAGTCTCCCTCCCATTCTCCAAACAGTACTGAGTTGGATGGGTTTCTCCAGTCCTTCTGGGTTTCAATAGAGCTTTTTTCTATATCGGGGACTAAGGGGGTCCAGCCCCTCAATAGTCCCCTCCCAGGGTCCGGGAAGAATCTACAACCAGCTGATAATTTAATCTTTGATGAAAGGAAATGAATCTATGTACACGAAACTNTTTAGTCCATGCACTTTATTCTTCTGATAAGTTCTCTCTCTACACAGCTTTTATTTTGCCCTCATGGCCCCATCTAGGTCCTCATCCATCTAGCTCCTTCCCATCTTAGCTCCTCTCCCATCCCCCTCTTCCTCATCTTTTGTTCTTCCCCATCTTGCTCTCCTACACCTTCCATCTCTAGTTCTCNCTTCTAGGCCCTCAATCTACTTCCTCATCTCAGTTCGTTCCTCTCCAGCTCTTACCCAACAAGTTCTTCCATTCTCTCCTCTCTTCTCCATTTCCTCTCTGTTCTCCTGTCCTCTTCTGTTCTCTCCAAGAATAAAACTGCCTCTTTATCCCTTTGACCTTTATCTCTCCAAGTTATCTCTGCTCCTGCTGTTTCTGGGGGGGGGGTGTTCGGTTGCTAAGCAACTTGGCTAGGCAACTTTCATCACAGCTAGTTGTATCTGTAAGTTGGAACCCTATAGTTCTGAGTTAATTGTTAAGGGTGGATCTAAAACTAGAAATAAGACTTTGGAGAGGAGAAAGTAAGCTTAATTAGCACATCCATCAGGCCTGAATTCCTGTAAGGTCATAAAGGCAGGTGAGAATTCTCCTCAAGCAGCGACCATCAGGCTTTCTTTTACAACCCAAAATGGGAGTGGTAAAAGAGGAGGTCAACTGAGTGCAATGATCGGTTAAAAGGGAATTTATGCGCTCAGTCCACATTCCTAGAAGTTATTNGGTAAGGAGTTAAAGGTCTATAAAGTTTGTAAGGCTGTAAGAAAGGAGGGTCTCACCCAAAACTGCACAAGAAATAAAGCTATCCACCTGTCCTAGGAAATAGGTGTTGTTTCATTTGGCTTTGGATGCTTGATAGGTATTTTAGATAAATACACAGTTAGGAGTTCTTGGAAGCACGCATAGCATATAAGAAAATCGTTGTAGGAACCAGCTAAAATATATACAAAAGCTAAAGTATCACCAAGACTTCTTAAGCCATGGCTTGATCTTNGGAAAAGTAGTTGACTTTTCCAAGTAGTNGCTTTTGNGATAGTAGCTGAGTTCCATTACATTTTCCTGCAGCTAGCAGCATTTCTAGAACTATTCTCTCTTGTATCTCTGTGCTTTCTCTGGACAAAGGAGATAGTGTCCATTACAGGTGGTCTCATCTCAGTCTGAAATCTGGCTCTTACTTTCCTGGAAGTCAACACCCAACGCCCGCTTGGCTATCCTCCCCCAAATTTTGTTTTGCCTTTTAGAATTCTTGTTTCTTCCCCTCCTTCAAGTTGCTCTTCTGCTAGTTCAGTCCCTTATAGACAACAGTTCCTTAAACATGGGGCCAAGAGCNCTTCTCACATCAGTTGACCTGCATGTCTTAGGTAGATATATGTAAGACTGAGACCGANGNACTGGTGTGAAGTAAATCATGGTTCAGCCGCTCTGTTGGGATCTCATCAGCTCAGCACCAAGGTGATTGATGAAGTGGACAGGAAAAGGCACATTTCAGCTATCCAGCAAAATAATGTCTAAAAATAAATCACATTTTAATGGCTAGGGGAGCACAATTCAATAAGGTTAACATACGATGCAGCAAACTTTTGCATGTTATTATGAGCTATTGCTAGCAGAAATGATCTGTTGGCCTGCTGTCACCACCCAAATGGGAAAGAACAAAGACAAGCTCTGTGGACTGTGGCTGGGGTNTGGGCAAGAGGAAAGGAGGAGGAAGCTGAAAGGGTGGAGAAGTCCCATGTTAGAGAAAGCCGCTAGTGCTGTTCAACACCCCTTTGATTCTGGCTGCCATCAGCTGAGCGTTTGCTCCATGCTGCGTGTGTACCTGGAGTTCATTTAACCTCAAAGAAAGAAGGATAAATTCATTTCTCCACCACCAAGGCATGGGCAGGTTTGTAATAGGTACGAGGTCAACCGGTANGGTCAGCCTCCAGAGCTGCAACCTTGTCCTTTGTATTATATCATTTCTCAGGAAGGCATAGAGGGCATTTTCTCTCCTGACAGAAATACATGTAAGTATCCCCTTGGCTGTAGCCAGAAGCATTTTATATTAGCAACAAAGTATCATTTTGTCTATATATGTAAATATGCTATGAAAGTGAAGAACCAGTCTTTGTTATTGGTGTTTGTATGGCTGCCAGCGCACACATGTAAGATGCTAAGAACGCTGATGGCTTTACCTTGACATCTATGCCTTCCTGTGAGGCAAGAAAAAGAGGATTCCTAACCCATGTAATGAATGATGAAATGACCACAGGTGCCCTATACACTTTATGGATAGTGAAATGACCCCAGTGCTCAACCTACTTCATGGGTGATAGCATGACCCTTGTGCTCAACCCACCTCATGGGTGATAAAATGACCCTGAAGTATGTTAGATAAAATGCAGTTAGCCATAGCACTAGAAATAACCTGTCCCACAAGCAGGCTCACCGTAGCCTGGTCCTCTGTGCCCAGAGTGTGTGACATGAACTTTCTCTTGGNTGGGCGGAAAAGCTAGTCACTGATTTCTTACTCCAGATCATTACACATGACCCGGTTCTGAGGGATATGCCAACATGGGACAGGATATTCAGAGGAGAAGGTGGCACCTTTGAAACAACTACCAAATAAATGCCTGAGAAAGTCCATATCACATGGAAGTCCCAAAGTTATCATTTACCTTAGAAGGCATGACATCTCAATACCCAGAGAGCAATGACAGAGCTTACTCTGTTTCTCAGAGTACCTTCAAGCATTCTATCTCATTTCATAGTTGAAAAGGGCTGTTTTCTGTCAGGCAGATGACGGCATGCTCTCAAGACAAGAACCAAACAGGAATGAAGTAATGTTCACAAATGGTAAGTTCTTTGATAAATCCTGATAAGACATCATACATAAACCAGTGTGTCAGAAATAGACATTAAAGTCGCAAGCTTGAAAGATTCAGGTAAGCCACTAAGATTCCTCAANGTACTGTGTAGGTAAATAAATCCAAACATGAATATACTGACTGCCCATTGGCTATCCATGTGAATTTCATGTTTGACAAATGTTTTTCAATTTCCAAAGTCATCTAGAGAATATTTATTGACTATCCCCATTGTATAAGATGATTCTAGTACTTGGGACAGAACCTCTTCAATGAACCCTGGTCTCAGGACAGCTACACACAGGATGGTCACAGCTAGGTAAGCACCTGCAAGGAGGTGGTGACCAAAGCTGCTAGAGGAGTTCAGGGAGTCTNCTTCAGAGGCTGACTCATGCACTTGACCTCAAGGATAAGTAAGCCAGGAAAAGGTGTGTGTAAGGGACTGCCTCTGACCTTTCCCTTCTACATAGGCCAGTGTGAGCATACCTTACTATCTATCGACAGGATGAACCAGGCTCTCCATCAACACCTGCATGTTCCCCAAGTGTGGGAAAGGACCCTATCACTATGAATTAGGCCTAGAATTCCCCTCCTTCCTCTGGGCCTTGGGTCACGGCCTTCATTTTACCCTTGATGCTCTTCCTTGCTCCTGTTCCTCTTATGATGGGTCTTAAACCTCCCTTCTCCTCCTTACAAGTCACAGTGGAAGATGAGCCATGAGTGACTAGGTCTTAGATCCCATAGCATAGCTTTTGTTCCTACTCCTTCTTCCCGTGGAGTGGTTTGACATCTAGTTACTTTGTTTTCTCTTGCTGTAACAGAATACTACAGAGTGGGTAGTCAGGAAACAATAGAAATGTGTTAAGCTCACAGTTCTGGAGATTAGATCAGGAGTGTGGTGTCAGCACCTTTACGCTACATCTAAGATGGAAGAAGGGAAAGTGAGCATGGTCAAGACAGAAGGTACAGGCTGACCTTATCCTTTTTTCCAGGGCCCCTCCCACTGCCAACTGATGTCCTTCATCTATTTGTGAAGGCAGAACTGTAATCACATTCCAAAGGTCCTGCCTATCAGCACGGTTCCAATGGCAAGTCAATTTCAAAGTCACACCTACAAATTTTGGAAGAGCATCCATAGCACAGCAAGGCTGCCAACTCTGAGCACACACTCCCATGCAAGGCCCCTTCAGAAGGCTGTAAAGAACACAAGGTAGGTCGGGCTATTATTCATATCTATTTCCCCACACCTTAGCTCAGAACAAATGCCTGACAGATGTCATGGGAAGTATCACTTAATGCAGACCCTGGCAATCTTCGTGTACTGACTTGGCTTATAAACAAGATGCCATATTTTGGTCCTTGAGCAAATTTAAAAGTCAAGGTAATTTGGTTAAAGTGTCTCCCTGTGGANCTTTCACTCNCCTCCTCTTTGGTTTTCTGGAAGGTGGTGAGGTTTATAGACATAGCGAGACTTTGAGAAGTCACTTAGTGCAAGTCTGTGCCAGGTATCTGAGACTTTACCTTATAGGGGACTGTAAAACCTGTGTGCCACATTTGGCCAGGGGGCTTCCTGTCCAACTCTACCTGTCTCCAGTCTTCCTTCCTTGTGAACACTTCCTGCTGCTCTGTGAAGTGAGGGCACAGGCTTTCTCCCTGAGCTAACACAACAGCCGCCATCTGCGTGAGACTATTATGTACTTGAAATGTGAGGTCCAACTTGGAAGGAGCTATGAGGGTAAATAAACAGTGTTTCCAAGATTTAGTATATACAACGAGTATAATATGGCCTGTTAACCTGACATATGGAGAAAGCAAAATATTAAAATTCACATTACCTATNCTTATATTTTATTGTAAATACTAGAAAATTTTACATGACACATATTTGTTGGAACAATGTTGCTCAATAATAAAACCATTTTCCAAATCATGACTTCATTTAAATTTAGAGAAAAATAAAGGCTCTAAGTTAGATAGTTGCATGGAGTGTGTTAGTATTAAAGAGAGCTTTCTGGTGCTACATGTGGCAAACATAGTGCAGGCACAAACAGATTTAAAATCTATGATCACCTGTAGNGAGGGGACTATGGCTCTCCCCATTATATAAATCAGCTTGGGGACATACAGAAATGACATGGCATGGGAGAGCTGGCAGTCAACCCTTATCATTCAGCTCTAGGCCACAGGTCCTTAATTTCTTATTTTGTTGTAAGTAGCACCCACCATTGTGTGGCTTTCAAAAAGTGCCTAGTGATGGAGATTCTCACTTCAAAGGAACACTTGTCTTGTGGGACATCTTTCTGGCTGACTTTGAAGTCTCTTAGTTCACCTGTGAGAAAACATCCATGTTTACCATTAATACAGCATGAATGCCAGGGCCAGCCAAGGTGGCTGCCCGTGCGTTGTCCTGGGGATCTTCTGAACTTACTTGGTAATGACTCTGGTGAGAAGTGTGAGTAACTGGGAATACACAGTTATGCAGACACGAAGAGGAGAAAGGAATATCTGTCGAATCAGGTTGCGGAAAAGCTCCAACAATATAAGAAGGTGCTGAGCAAGGGGCCTGGGGTGCATTAAGTGCTTGGTAAACACCTGTAGTGGGCAGCCGTTCCATCTATGACCTGGAAGCACAACCCTTACTGAGACTTCCGGTAACTGCCACGCCTACCTAGGACCTCC
>LZPO01027432.1:221706-233355 GCA_001675575.1 Neotoma lepida | reverse complement strand
GTCTTAGCAGAGAAGCCCCAAGAAACCAATGGGACCCAGTTCAAAAAGAAAACAGATGGCCACTGGCCCTTAACATTCCTGTCCAAGCTTCTGACTTTTCGGAAGAAGGGTGAGAAAAGTGGGGAGCAGCCACAGAGGAGATGCACTTTGTGTTTCCCTCTAAAGACATCACATTAGCCCGTGGCTGGAGTTCTTAGTACTGGAGTGGCTGGGGGAGGTGGATGGGGACTTGGAAGCCAGTCTGAGGTGTGTAGTGAGATGACAGCTCATAAGACAAAAAAGATCATGTTATTTTACTTCTCACAGAAATTTTATCAGACAGAAACAAATTAAATTTTGGTATTTTTTGGGGGGGCATGCATAGCTATGCAAATGACCCATTATGAATCATCTCCAGTGTTGCTTTACAACAAGATTCTTCTTTTTTGTTTTTGTTTTGTTTCTTTGTTTGATTTGGTTTTTGGTTTTTCTTTTAAATTTTGCTTTGATTTCAGGGTGAGAGGAGGTCCCAAGGGTGAGGAGATGGGGAGATAAGTGAGATCGGAATGCATGATGTGAAATCCATCAATTGTGAAAGAATCAATAAAAAGTTAAACAATAAATAAATAATAAAAATAAACCTCTACATTTTAATTTCATGTGGGTGGTTAATTGTGTGCCATGGCATGCATATGGAGATCAGAGGGCAACTTTCTCTTGGGAACAGACTCTCCTTTCATCATATAGGCTCCAGGGAACAAATTCAAGTTGCCAGCCTTGGCAAGCACCTTTACTTGCTGGGCCATCAGTCTGGCCCNGCATTAGATAAGCATAATTCCACCTCGGCTCCCAACTTAGCAGNGCTGTGATGGCTTCTCCCANAGCAGTTATTTGGAGCTCCCAGAGGAAGNGATGAGGTACAAAGACGGAAGTGACACCCAGATGAAAGANCTGGTATAATGGCTAGTTCCTCTGTGTGTCTAAATTGACCTGGACCGGCAATGCAACCAGGACCAGAGCAGTCAGCAGGCTGGACTCCACTCAGATGGTCGAGTATTCGAATTTCTTTTCCCTGCAAGAAAATAAGGAAATACTGGCCACATAAATGTAGAGTATTTCTGAACAAGCAAGCTTTGTTTTTATCGTGCCAGGGAATGTTATCTTCTAGGGAGTGCTTACCAGGGCTGCCTCTACCCCAGGATTCTCCTAGGGGCTACTGTACCAGGGCTGCCTCTAGGCTTATAATTTCATTTTCATGGATATTCTACTGTTGTAAGCCTCTCTTAGAGNCTTGGGTTGTTTTTTAAGCATTGATTTTAAAGTTATTTGTATGACTTTCATAGTATAAAGAATTCATACATAGTATACGTAGAACTTATTCTTTGACCTAACAGTTGTTTTCACTTTCTGATTTTAAAGNAATTTGGGGGTATTTTTGANCACCCAGAGTACCATGACCCAGATGAGCCAGCCTGAGCCTCACTGTCAAGTGAATGTACCAAACAAAGAGGCACAGGGAACCATTCTGAGTGACTACAGTGTCCTCTGCCACTAAACTGGCATCCTCAATGCCAGATCATTTCTGTTTCACAGACATGTCCTTATGACTATACTGACTCATGTCACTTTCCCATTTCTCAGAGCAGCTCAGGGCACACTGATTGTCTTTGGAACCACTTTGGTGGCTNTGTGCCCCATGGTGGTAAGAACGGAGCANGAAGGGTTGAGAGCAAGAGAAACTTGGAAGCACNAAGAGGGTGGAGTCGGTTTGACTTTCCTTTTGGACTTTCTGAGANCCCAGTGCAAACTGTCAGGGGTCTATTCAACTCCTAACAAGCATTGCCGATGGAAAGAACCAACAGGGAATAAAACTGACAAAGCTAAAATTGCACACAGTGAGATCTATATTAATGCCAAGTATGTCTAGAGAAAGATTCTGGTTCATTTCAACACAGAAAGGTAGAGTTTTGTAAANGGCAGATAAAGCAAAAGACACTGAGCAGGGTTCACCGTGGTCAAAGTCTGCAATCNGATAAAACGTATTCACAAGGTACAAGCCATTGATGTGTAAAGTTTAGCTTCTTATCATAAAGTTTTTAAATGTTTATGTAGACATCTGTGTACATAGACTGCTGTAACTGTGTTAGAACGTTCTTGAAGGATAACCCCAAACAGAAGCCAATTGTTATCTCCAGGGAGGGCTGTGGGTACTGTGGAGATATGTTAATGAGGGGAGATTCTTTGCATTTTGTTCTAAATGAGATTATACTTACCTTACCAGCCAGCTAGGAAAACTGGAAGTCTGCTCTGCCTTTTAATACTACCCTTGTAACCCTGAATGCTGCTGGCTAGTCTCTGCCACAGCTGCCTATACCCCACCACTTCCCTTCCTGCTTTATGAGCATCCCTGACAGTCTTTTGAAGTTGTGACATATCCATGCTTCCTTTCTCTTCGCTGCCTGGGAGCAGTCATTTTGATTTATGGCCCAGAAATATATAGACACATCTGTATAGTCAGTATGATGCTACTATCTCAGTGTAGAGAGATGAGCAAATAGAAAAAGTTAACCCATTTCTTTCAGGATCACCTGACAAGGGCTATAGCTCACATCCCCAGCTCAGAGGTCTGTTTCCTGTCCAATTACACTGTGAACCATTAACTTCAAAGATGTGACATAATAAACGTGTTCCTTAAAAAGATACAGGTCTCCACTGTCCACTGCCTGAGTCAAGCATTTACAACATTCCAGTGTAAGGTAGACTGGGAGAAATGTGACTTAGAGTGAGAATTTGAAGAAAATCATTCATGGTGTAAAAATAACCACAATTTCCAGCTTAGGATCAATAAGATGTCCCCCATTTACAGTGGGGTAGAGGCACACCCACANAGTCATTCCAGTTTCCACTTTCAGTACACTGTCCAGGAAGCTATACAAGGAGGTCAACAGTTCATTATAACATCGGCCTTGGGTGGAACTGAAGAGGTGGCTCAGAGTTAAGAACATCCTGGATTCAGTTCCCAGCACCCACATGGCCCCTATCAACCTTCTGTAACTCCAATTATAAGAGTTCCAGTGCCCTCTTCTGGCCTCTTCAGGCACTGCATGTACACAGTGCACAGACATATATGCAACTATGTATATATATATATACAATAAAAATAAACAAATCATTTTTAAAAACTAGCCTTGAGTACAATGATATGTAGGCTGATGTAAATATTCTAAACATGTTTAAGTAGCCTGGCAAGGCTGCATATAGAGTAACAAATATGATTTCTACTTAGACCATTTGCAACTTGTGAGGAGTTTGTTGGGACATACATAGTTCTGTTACAAGCTGCGTCTGAGCACTTCCTTTGTTGAAAGAAAATCTTTATATCTTCAGCTCCCTATTTAGTCAGGTGATTATTTTGAGGTTTGCTAATTTTCAAAGGAAAACAGAGATTCTGTAAAGAATATGGGAAGCAAAGGAACACGCCTACACTCCTCTTCCACTGAAGAGACATGCAGGCAGGAAGAAAGAAGCCCCTTACTTAAAAGGGGGTTCTGAACCTCCACAAGAAAACTATGTCTTTCTGTCCTATGCACAAGCCTGGACAGTATCCTCTGCTTCCTCCATTCACTGTCACTGTTCCCAGCCCTTAGAGGCACCTCCTCAGTGTGCTTTGGGGCCCTGAAGTATGTGTGAGCAACGTCCTAGGTGAGTCCACCAAAATTCACATTTTAGTTTGAAAGCTGCTGGCTACTCCCCAGTCTAGGGAAGGTGAAGGTCTCCTGACGCAGATGAGTTACCTTGAGTTCTTCATGGAGTCCTCTTCACTGAGCATGTGTCTCTCCACTGCTTGCCTTTTACAAATGTTACCTGCTTGGGTCTCCCATTTGTCTTCTCAACTCTGAGACACAGTGGTGCAGTTTGCAAGAGATCTGTAGTCTTAGGAGGGAAGAGATCCTGGACTCCCAGGCCCTCTCTGAAGCCTGGGAAAATTGTTGGGGAGACAGTTATCACATCAGAGAGCTTTGTATGTACTTTCTAGAAAGCTTTCTAGAAGGTTTGGAATTAACTCTTAAGGATGCCACGGTTTTAATCCAGAGAATATAATTTGTGCATGTTGCTTAGCTTGACAGAAAAAGTATGAATGCTACCTGTTAGCAGAACTGTCATGGACTGGGGGCATGTTCAGAATTTGATTCACAGGGAAAACCAACCTCCCACCCGTGTGTGTGTGTGTGTGTGTGTGTGTGTGTGTGTGTGTGTGTGTGTGTGTGTGTGTGTGGTTGTATGCCTGGAGATAGGTGTGACAGATACAAGCTAGGGTCCAGTTTCCAAAATTAATCTCTCACGTGTCTGACCAGGTGCTCCAAGGGCTTAGGGACCTGATCAGCTTTCAGAATCACATTGTCTTGAAACACCTGTGTGCTGGCCCTGTACACTAACGCTTGGCCACCTNTGATTCTGCCCTTAGCTCTGGGCATGTCTGGGATTAGAGCGTCAAGCTAACACCACCCCTTCAGGGGCTGCCTCAGAAGCAACTGGCAGAGGTCAGAGCAAACACATTCCCCTTTGTCTTCTGGGGCTCTCCTTCTGGGCTCAACTTTTTACAGCCAGAACTCTTTCCCAAGGCTCTTTTCTTTCAGGACAAGAGCTCTAACATGCAGACACAAAGACCTCTGCTCTGCAAAGGTCCCTGGGATCTGTCAATTCTATCCTGCTCNCTTTGCTCCCTCCCTCCTCTCCCTTCTGAAGAGACAGAAACAGAAAGCTAAGACAACATGAGATGAAGAATCCATACTTTTGTATTTTTCAGGGCAAAGCATTATGGAAAGCTTGGGAGGATTGGTAGGAAATTATAGACTCACTGGTGACGTCATAGTCTGAAAGAGAACTACATGAGCCATGTGGGCTGCTCATTGCTCTATTTATGATTCCTCTCTCATGCTAGAAACTTGAAATTTTTTGTGTCATGAATGAATAGCAAACTTTTTTTTTCAAGTGAATTATTGGATTTGGGGAAAACAGAATGACCTGGTGGAGCCCTCTGGGTTGCCTGCCAATAAGGTAGCAGAGACTGAGAGCCCTACATCTTCTAAAAGGAGAGACTACAAGCTCCCACAGGGACAAGGATACTTTTCTCAGGATGAGGATATCTTCCAAATTCGACATTCCCTAGGCCTCGAGCTCCTGTGCCACTGGCATTTAAAACAAACAAACAAGCAAAAAAAAAAAAACCCAAACCAAAACACTTTAACAGTTAGAAACTAACCAGCAATGTGCAGATGAACCCAAAATATTGTCATATTGTACCATTGTGATGTCATAATGGAGTATTGTGATGTCATAATGGAGCATTGTGATGTCATAAGGAGCATTGTGATGTCATAATGGAGCATTGTGATGTCATAATAGGGCATTGTGATGTCATAATGTACCATTGTGTTATCATAACAGAGCATTGTGTTGTCATAATAGAACATTGTGATGTCATAATGGAGCATTGTGATGTCATAATGGAGCATTGTGATGTCATAATAGGGCATTGTGATGTCATAATGTACCATTGTGTTATCATAACAGAGCATTGTGTTGTCATAATAGAACATTATGATGTCATAATGGAGCATTGTGATGTCATTATGGAGCATTGTGATGTCATAGTGGAGCAAAATGTTGTCATAAAGGAGTATTGTGATGTCATAATAGAGTATTGTGAGTCATAGGAGAGCATTGTTATGTCACAATGGAGTATTGTGATGTCATTATGCACCATTGTGATATCATAATGGAGTATTGTGATATCATAATCAAGCATTGTGATGTCATTATGTACCATTGTGATGTCATAATGGAGTATTGTGATGTTAAAAAGGAGCATTGTGATATCATAATAGGGCATTGTTATGTCATAGTGTACCATTGTGATTTCACAATGGACCATTGTGATGTCATAATAGAGCATTGTGATGTGATAATGGTGTATTCTGATGTCATAATGAAGTATTGTGATGTTATAAAGGAGCATGGTGATGTCATAATGGAGCATTGTGATGTCATAGTAGAGCATTGTGATGTCATATTGGAGTTTTGTGATGTCATAATAGAGCATTGTGACGTCATAGTAGAGGATTGTGATGTCATAATGGAGCATTTTGATGTTATAATGGAGTTTTGTGATGTCATAATAGGGCATTGTGATGCCATAATTGAGTTTTGTGATGTCATAATATACCATTGTGATGTCATAATGGAGCATTGTGATGTCATAATAGAGCATTGTGATGTCATAATGGAGCATTGTAATGTCATAGTATAGTATTATGACATTATAATAGATCACTGTGATGTCATAATGGAGCATTGTGATGTCATAATAGAGCATTGTGATGTCATAATGGAGTATTGTGATTTCATAGTGGAGTATTGTGATGTCATAATAGAGATTTGAGATGTCATAATGGAGTTTTGTGATGTCATAATAGGGCATTGTGATGTCTTAATGTACCATTGTATTGTCATAATAGAGCATTGTGATGTCATAATGGAGTTTTGTGATATAATAGGGCATTGTGACATCATAATGTACCACTGTGATGTAATAGCGGTATTATGATGTCATAATGGAGNCACTGTGATGTAATAGCGGTATTATGATGTCATAATGGAGTTTTGTGATATAATAGGGCATTGTGACATCATAATGTACCACTGTGATGTAATAGTGGTATTGTGATGTCATAATGGAGCATTGTGATGTCATAATGGAGCATTGTGACGCCATCATAGAGCATTGTGATGTCATAATGGAACATTGTGATGTCATACTGGAGCATTGTGATGTCATAATAGAGCATTGTGATGTATAATGGAGCATTGTGATTCATAATGGAGCATTGTGATATCATCATAGAGCATTGTGATGTCATAATGGAGTATTGTGATGTCATAATAGGTCATTGTGATGTCACACTGTGATGAACAGCTCTGCAACACTGGCCTTTTAAATGTCTAAGCTCTCCTTTCATTGTTCTTTTGAATTATTTGGTCTGAGTGGATCGTGTCTAACTTGTGGTGTCCTATAATTTGGATTTTGCTGACTTTCTTTGTAGTATCAACTCACATACTTACTAATTCACTAGAGATTTTCCAATGGTGATAATCTGACCATGTTGCTACTTATTCAACTCTTTTCTTATTCAGTCTTCTTACTGGAAAGGCAGGGTAGAAGCTCAATTCTTTCTCTTCACTTCTCAGATTAGAAGCCATCTCTAAAAATGACTAATGAGGGCTTTTAAGAGATAAAGAGGTTTTTAAAGCTATGTTAAGTATAAAAGTTATATAGATCTTTTGATGTCTTTTAACTAATAGCAGTCTTCTCTTGAATACATCTGTGATGGCTATTCTTGGTTGTCAACTTGACAATCTCTGGAATCAATGAAATCCCAAGTAGCTGGGAACATCTGTGAGGGATTTTCTTGATTGATCATCTGAGGTGGAACTATCCACCCTAAATCTGGCCACACCTTCTGGTGGCAGCCTATATAATGTGTAAATGANTTGGAAGGAAGAAGGGCTGGCTCTTTGCCTGCTTACCCTCACTGTCACTGAAGAGTTCAATCCTTCACTGGTGTTAGAGCTACTTCTTCAGAATTCTAATGTACACTGAAGACCAGCTGAGACATCCAGCCTTGTGGACTGAACAATTATCAGATTCTCGGCCTTTCCATTAGGAGATAACCAGTGTTGGACAAGACAGACTACAGCCTGTAAGCCACCCTAATATATATTTTATCAGTCTGTTCCTCTAGAGCAGTGATTCTCAAGCTGTGGGTCATGACCCCCACAGGGGTCGTATATTATATATTTACATTATAAATCATAGCAGTAACAAGTTACAGTTATGAAGCATCAATGAAACAATTTTATGGCTGGGGGGTCACCACAGCATGAGGGACTGTATTAAAGGGTCACAGCATCAGGAAGGTTGAGAACCACTGCTCTAGAGAACCCTGACTAAAGCAACACCTTTTTGAGCTGGCTCAAATCATTTTTTGTTTTCACTGAAAAAAGTTATCTTGAGACCTCCATCTGGGAGTCCCGGTGTTCATTGTTAATAGATGTCCCTTGTTTCTTAGTACTTTTAACATCAACTTTATCANTGATCCACACTGATACTTCTTTAGATCATGTTTTTCTTGGCCCATCTGAGTGTCTCTCCCTGCTAGACACTCAGAATCTAGGTTCTCTGTGATAGTGGCATGGATGGAATTTAAACACATAATTAATTATTCACTTGCGCTGGCCTACTACTAACCCACAGTAGCTTGAAAATAGCAATATAACAGCTACACCAACACCAGGATTACTAAAACCCATTTTTTAAATTTGTTTTTGTTTTTCATAGTTGTTTTGAAATTCAAGTGTAACATAAGTATTGAATTTTAGCTGGATCTAACCCATGTCCCATGTACAGTGTCAAAGCCTAGTCTGGCCACCCTTGCTTACTCATGTCCATACCTCCAAGCCCCAGCCAGGCCCCACACTGTTCACCCCAACCTACAGTGCTCTTGTACACCATATTCCAAGCTTTCTGCCCAGCNAGGTCCAGAACACCTTTTGTCAGGGCCAAGCTGGGTGAGTCTGTCTGATGCTTCCCTCCACACATCCTCCCCAGTTCTCAGATTTACCACCAAAATCTAGACTTAAACCAGAATATACATCCTATATGTGACCTTGAANAATTTAGTGAACNACTTGAAATTTCATGTTTCTTGTCTTAAAGTAAGATTATGGATCTAGAATCANTAATCCTCAAGCTGTTTCTGTACTGTAAAGACAAACTATTACAGAAAAGACCCCNCCCCCAGGTTGAGAGCAGATTCAGCTGGGGCTNNCTTGTGGTGNTCAGGGAAGCCTCCCCAGCTTCCCTGTGTTCTTTCTGTGGGAGCTTNTGCTTCCTCCAAGGAGTTTGAAATACCGCTAGAAAACCGCNGGCCTAAAGNACAGTCATTTCAAACCGAGAGAAGAGAATTTAGCTGNGTATCCACCTGTAGAGGGAAATCACACCAAGAGCCTCCTCCATCTTGAAGCCGCAGGAGTTGGAAAGACAAGGAATCACAATGGTTACAAAGAGATGTATCTGGTGAAATAAGTTTCAACTTCAGTAGAAAAAACAAGTTGCGGGAAAAGAATAAAGAGTGATGACAGGGAGGCTGTGATGTAAGTTACAGAGGCTGAAAGGTAATCATCAGTGTTACCCAACTGCAAACCCTGTGAGCTACAATAATGATTGGCCTGGCAAGACGCTCCCTGGTACAGTAGTGGCACAAGGACTATGAGGGAAACTACCCACATTCTCACTGGATTTAAGGCCCACTCCCTAAGATAGAACTCCTGCNTTGCATTGTTAACACAGACAACAACTCATGGCTAAGGAGGTCATAGGCCTTAGAGGAGAACATACTGNTATTATTTTACTAAACAGATANAGTATTAAACTGACTTCCTACAGACTTCACATCATACCCACGGGTTAGTGNGTCTCTCAACCCTCATCAGAGAAGCTTCGATTTGCAGTAAGTGTTGACTAACACAGACACTCACAACTGGCTGATGTGCAAAGAGTAAGAGTCTGTGGGGTGTTCAGCTCTAAATGAGACATCTCTATCACCCTCTCTTCCTAGGGATCATTGTGGAAGAGTGGGCAGAAAGACTGTAAAGCCATAGGCNCTGGATGACTACAGAAAAACACTGTTTCCTGGGCACAGCAGAGCAGCTGNACACGTGACCTCTAGGACAGGATGCACAAGGCCTGCCTGCACAAGATCAAGCTAGACAAAATCCCAGCATGGAGTGGGGAGATGGATAAATCCCATCCCTAGCTGAGGAGCTGTTGGCGGTTGATGACTCCTGGAAGAGGAAGAGCTGTTTTTGTTAGGGACTAAGGCTCTTGCGAGGCTACCCATCCTCCAATAGATGATTCTCCACCCATGCACATACAGGTGGCACTAAGTATACTGAGTGGGATTTTAAAAAGAGCCCAGGAAATTGANAGGGAATAGTTGTGGTAGGGGTAGGGAAAGAGCTGGAAGATAAGGGTTAGAAGTCATAGACTTCTAACAAAACATATTATATAAATGTCTGAAGTTCTCAAACAATTTAAAAAGCCATCTATCCCGAAGAAAAGAGCCTTAAAATGAAGCCAACACCCAGGCAGGTATGCTGTGGAGTAGCTGGGGCCTGTCTGAACAGTTCAGTTTCTCANGTCACTGCTTCAGAATATAGCATTATTTGAATTTTCTTTTTCATCTCTTTAAGTATTTCTAGTCCTTTGATATTAAAAGAAGCTGATATCTTATAAGGAACCCCCGAACCATGATGCTGTATAAGTTAACTATATACTTCCAATACAGAACTACACATAATAGACATTCCTATTCCAAAAGCAAAAGAATGTGGNTATTGGAAGGAAAGATGAAAGAAAAATGACACCGAAGGCCAGCACAGAAAACGCTAAGTTCTGTAGCAAAATCTTGATCATCTGGGGAACATGCATGCGCTATCTTAGCTCTAACAGACTNGGTGTGGTGGTTTGAATGAGATGCCNCCACCTGATAGGCTCAGACATTTGAACACTTTGGTCCCCAGTGAGTGTGGCACTGTGTGGAGGGGTTATAGAGAGATGCAGGCTTGCTGAGGGAAGAACATCACTGAGAGAGACTTGGAGAATTCAAAGCTTTCCCCCATTGCCAGTTTGCTCTCTGTTTCCTATTTGTGGTTGAAGATGTGATCTTTCAGCTTTCTGCTCTGGCTGTCANGCCTGCCCCTTGTTCCTNTGTGTCTCTGTGACGACAGACTCCTATGCCTCTNGCATCATGAGCTAAACTAAAGTCTTTCAAAAGTAACNGATACACTTGGGCAGCCCTGGCCTTAGGAGTGTACCTTTGGCAACATAATTGTTCCACTCATTGCCATGAGGTGCCTCAAAAATGTTCTACATCCCTGATGCCTCCAGTATCCTGGAGTCTTGATGTTAACTTGGATTTCACTGATATCTTCAAGAATCACCCTGCTCAACTGTCTTTAGGGAGTGTGAACCTGCTGCACACTGCCTGATCTCCTGAAGCTGCAATGGCTTCTGGGTTCCTGGCCTACCGAACCTGGAAAACTCTCTAGGAAATATTTTGTAGCCCTGAGAGCATTCTTTTTTAAAAGGGAAATCTTTCAAATGACTTCTCAGATTTTATACCCTGGAGTCTATGATGGGCTGGGTCTTGCAATTTCTAAAATGCTNTGAGCCTATTCAGAATATTTCAGATTTATATTATAACAATGCTGCAGAGAGCATTTAAATTTTACTTAGGATATCAATAATACTATTTCTTTTAAAAATGTAAAATGAGCTTCTCTGTTGAAACTGCTTTTCTTGGGATACCACTATCTTTTTACTTTAAAACAATGGACATATATCTGCATTTAAAAAAAATAAAACTTTTATTCTNTTGATTCTGAAAGATTGTATGTAGGCGAAAGTTTGTCAGGCACCGCCCAGCTCCCGAGGCCGCTTGGACCCAAGTAAACACACAGAGGCTTGTATTATCTTCAAACTATGGCAGTGGCAGGCTTCTTGCTAGCTCCCACAAATCAACCCATCTTTATAAATCTATGTCGCCACGT
>LZPO01027432.1:182950-196181 GCA_001675575.1 Neotoma lepida | reverse complement strand
AATAAAAAAGTATATGGCTGTAAACTGAATAAAGCCAATGGGATACATGCGTTCATACACACACCCCTCCCCAGAAATTCTCCAGTGGCCTCCTTTCTGGATTAAGATGCAATCTAAACCAGATATGGTGGCACACATCTTTAATCTCAGCACCAGGGAGGCGGAGGCAGGTGGATCTCTGAGTTTGTGGTCAGACACAGCTATACAGTGAAATAGAAAGAGAGATTGCGTATAAGAAGATAGCCCATGTTTTAATTAACTTGCTATTGTCCAAATTAAGTTCAGATTTGTTTTATGAACAATCAAATTGTGGATTTTTTTTCTTATCTCAGCATTTCCCTAGGACAGACATGTAGAGATGAATACTTCATGTGGCCACTTCTCGGAAAGTTAGCATGGTTCTGCTTTCTTCACTCTCATCACTATGGTAATGACTAAGTGCCTTATGTCATTGCCAACCCACATATGCAACTCCTGGCCAAGCTCTGACCAGCAACCACTGGACAGTTAATTCAAGTAGAAGCAAGCTATCAAAACTAAGAGCATTGATGTGGGAGCTGCCTCACGGGATACTTATTTCTCTCTCACTTTGTGTTTAGATGTGAGTAACTGAAGGGTTTGGGGAAGGGATTGACATTCTCAACACGTGGCTTTCAGTTCCAAGTTGAGAGTAACTGACTACTCCTGCTCTTGTGGGACATGATCCAGGAAGTCTTCACCCAACTGTCTAAAGGACAAAAATACCAAAGAGCCACATGTCCTTTCAGAGCCTGGTTCTGAGTTTACCTAGCTGAAGACAGAGGATAAATCTTATCTGGTGCCATGTGCTCAGCTAACCTGGAAGACAGACTACCCTAGCCTCCATCTGTAGTCTTAGAATTCAGAAGGCAATTGACTGAGGCAAGGCCTGGCTGCAGTTTCTATGTGGCCTCACTCAACCTAGAGCCCCTGAGATAGAAGCATAAGAAACTTTACAGCCCNACGGTGAGGACTTTGCTAATCTGACAAGGAATCAAGGTTCATTGAACTCTTAACTGCAGCATTTTTTTATAGAGTATGGCCAAGCTAGAACGAGCCAAGTACAGACTTCATTGCCTACAAGTTCACGGGCCCTCCACCACACAGTTCCTTCTCTTGCTCCCACCTCCCATTTTCTACATTTCTTTTCTATTTTTTTTAACTTTCCTTCTTGCCATTAATAGGTACACAAGGAAAACATTAAGGTTTCGGTGGAATTAAAAGCAAGTTTTAATGTAGAATTTACAGCAAGCCGCCTGCTGAACATCGACTGGTCTCCACACAGCTGCAAGCCCTGCTTGTGGTCTCTCCTGTGTGGATTTGTGAGAAGCAAGGGACTGAATTCTCTGCATGGGATTTTGCTCCTGGGCTAGGGTTGACTGCAGGGTTGCTGGAATGAATGCTACGTTTTGTTTTGTTTTTGTCATGAGGGACTTCTGCAAAGAGCCTGGTGCTCACCCTGTCTCTTATACACATCTAGATGTGTATAAGAGACAGGTTTCCCCGGAGCTCAAAAATTAGAGTCATTGTGAGAAGCACAAGCAATTCTCAAGCCTCTCTGGGTGAAGTGAGCAGGCATGTTTGAGCACACTAGCTTGCTAGGACTACTCAGCGCTGAGGCTGTTAGAGCCCGTGGGAGGAGCTTTTTCCTAGTCTCAGCCTTGCCCTAAACTCTTTGTAGAACTGTGGCAAAATGGCCAGCACTCACATGCCCTGCACCCCAATTACTTAAACTTCAGGTGCTCACGCTTTCAGCATGTGTGTAGGTGCTGTAGTCTGCCTTTGTTTGGACAGCACAGGAGGGCTGAAGTCNTGCCCTCCTACGGACCTATGGAACATACTCTTTGCTTCCGTAACACTTGACCCTAGATTCTGGCACCCCTACTTTAGATCCTACAGTATTTGACAGTTTAAATTTTCCTAATGGGTCTGCTTCCCTGTGGGATTCACTAGTGAAAGCAGAATTCATTTCATCTCTATTTAGCTTGTCTGCTCATCGTCTGGTCCTTTGCTAGGCTTGTATTAGGCTCTTGACACTGAAAAAGTAAAAGATACAAGACTGAACCCAATGCATGATGGATGCTTGTTGCTGGGCCTGGGCAGGAATCTGGGTTTTCTTACTCAAAGATCTGGACTCCTTTCCATGTTTGACCTCTCCTTTCCCTCAAGAGTAAGAGTCAAGAGTGATGTTAAATGAGATTCTGGTGCTGGAGATGAGAGCCCATCACCTGCCTTATCCCCGTGACACTGTTTTGCTCTGCCTCTTCAGTTCCTTGGTTTTTAATGACAGTGTTATGAGCATGTTACTCTTCCTTCTCCACCATGGAGCTCTGCTTCTGGTGGTTCAGCAGAGAAGTCTCAATCCATCTGAGGAGGAAGACGAGGGAGGGGACCCAGAACCCTTCTCAGGAGTTGTATTAGAAGGTGCAGCATGCAATTCTCAGACGATGCTTGACGTTTGCTCTGATACTGGAACTCAAGCCGCTGCNCCACAGCAGGCAAAGGGCATGAGGGACCAAAGGCCTGTGCCTGGGGCTGTTGTTTCCACCCTACTTCAGCCTAGCCTGCTTCCGAATTGGGTCCAGACTCCAAGAGTCAAAATTATCACACAGAGCAGGGAAAATACATGAGCCAGAGTCACAGAAGGTTCTGAAAGGGGCTACTTTCAACACACAAGGGAGTGTGTTGTGGGGAGGGGGCAGTTAAAGGGATAGAAACAGNCACAGGAAGAAGGAAGGCCACTGCGGGGGTCATCAGGAGAATGACTTCCTGTCGTTGTCTGGCCATAGGGATCCAGCTGAAAATGAAAATAGGTAGAAGTTGAAAACATGCCCAAGTGTGTACAGCTCAAATCAGACCCATGAGAGAATGCACTGGTGGTGTTTAGGGGCCTTGGAGAAACAACTCAGGACATTTGAGTCTAGTGAAATTGTAACTGTGCAAGTCCTGACTGCATTGCCAGTCAGTGGGAGAAGAGTTCAAACACAGGGTCCAGCCCAGCAGTCTGACTGAGCAGAGATCTGTGAGGGACAAGAAACCACACTATGAGATCAAACATCAGAGAGCTCTGTGGAGTACTGGCTTCTGGGTGCTGAGGAGGGTGAACACCATAATTCTGAAAGATTGCAACTCCATCCGGCTTCCCTGGGGCTTGGTGGGAGCCTGGAGAGGTTTTCCCCCTATCTTTTAAAATCTGTACTATGGAGCATATAAACTATGTATAAAAAGAAATAAGACAATCTAATAAGCCTCTGTGTACCTATCAACTATTTTCAACAACTGTGAACTCACAATCTTTCTTACAGACATTACATAATTTCATCTAAAACAGTTCATGCTATATTTCTAAAACATTAATACTGTTTGGGCTGGAGAGATGGCTCAGCCATTAAGAGCAGATACTGCTCTTCCAGAAGACCCAAGTGCAGTTCCCAGCACATACATCAAGCAGCTCACAATGGCCTGTGACTCCAGTCCTAGGGGATCCAAAGCCTCCAAGAGAACCTGTACACATATGAATGATGTGTGTATCCAAACACAGATGCATACACAGAACTAAAAATAAATCTCAAAATCAAACGACTCTTTAACAGGACTCCTTTTCTGCCTGGAAAATGAGAATCTGTTGTGTCATCAAGCATCAAGTAAGTGTTCAACTTTGCAACCCCTTTTCCATCTGAGGAGTGTGGTTCCCATAGAACTCCATCATTCCAACCCATCCCACACAGAGAAAAAAACCAAAGCAGGTTTCCCAGCTAGGAAAGATGCGGTCCACACTGCATCTTGGCCCATTGTTTTTGTTTTTGTTTTCCTCCGTAGTAACTCGGCATACATGCTGGGAACAGAGAGGGTTAGACCTAAGTTGGAGGCAAGCACATTGGCAATATAAAGAGAAAGTAACCAACAAATCCCTAATTCTGGATGATGCCCAGAGGAGCTGGGCCTGGAGCCAGGAGCTGAAACATGCTTCCATTGTCACTGGCAGATGACAGATTTGGAAACAGACAGGGGATCCTCTTATCATGAGCAATGCTGTCAGCTGAGGCCGTTCACATTNAAAAAGTACAATCAACCCAAAGTGAGCTGGGGTATTCAACATGATTTTTCTCAACTCGAATGACCCCTCTCCCTCCATTAAGCTGCCTATTTAGATCACTTAAACTGTGCGGCAGCAAATTGAAAACACGTACTTTCTGAACTGTGTATTTTCTTTCTCATATTGGAACACTTCCCTAGAGAACCTCAGGTCTTATGATCATGGCAAAGAAAGTCCCCACATGACTTTCTGATTAAGCACTTCGTGATGTGCGCATACAAGTTGATGGAGTGACGGGTTTTTTTTCTTTCTTTCTTTCTTTCTTTCTTCCTTTCTTGGCTATAGTGCAGCATCTGCTTCGAAGAAACACATTACATTGCTACTTCTCTGTCAGCTGCTAGGCCTGTTTGTCAACAAAACAGAATGCAAAGGGATTGTATTTCTACAAAAGTCATCTCATCTCAAAGCAGCTTGTCATTAGATTCTACGCAGCATTACAATGACCCCAGATGACATTATCTGCCTGATTGTTAGATGTTGTGCTCTGTAATCCCAAGTTAGTAAAGGACTAAAATATGTATCTTTTCTATTGCTTGGTTGGAGAAACTAACGCTTCCTGCCTTGGGGTTTGGACTGGATGATTTCACATGCCAGTTTTTAGATATTTGTATTCATTTACTGATTTAAAAAACAGACCACATACCAAAAAAGTCACTATTTACTTTAATATTAGTAATCCTGATTTGATCAAAAAATGTTCACAAGGATTTTTTTCCCCCAATTTGTGTATGTTTTTCCCATTTCTTTGAATTAATGCATTACATCAAAGTGTCTAGATTTTTTAGAAGCTTTGTTATAATTTCCTTTGACCTCTTTTATGTGCATCCAAGAAAAGGTCCATAAGCAGCAGCTGTCTGTGTTCTGGCCCCCAGGGAGCTCCTCCGGGGCTGCTCAGCACCACAGAGCTCTTGGAGGCAGTTCCCACCACAGACTCCCTGGAGAGAAAGGCTGCAACTTCCCTTCAGATTCCCAGCCCTCAACCTTCCCAATTATCAAACCAAGTATCTTAGACGAAATTAGATAATGGAACAGACCTTAGTGTTCCATTTTCAAACTGCTTTGCCTTCCTTTAGATGAAAATATGAAACAAATACCATTGTGGGTAGATGATCCTCAGTTCAGAAAAGGACCCCAAAGATAGTTTAAGAAGAGACTATTCAGCCAATATAAGGTGGTGCGGGGGAAGGGGGGAATATTCACTGAGGCAAATTTTGTCTAATTAAACTTCTTTTTTGTTTTCCCTTAGAAGGCAGAGGTCAAAAAACAAGACTTCTGAGCCAGACATTAGAAAGACAAGAAAGCTCAATTGTCTTCGGAAGCATGTGAAGGGAGAGTGGTGGTCTTTGAAGTAGCTGAGCGGTGGCAAGCTACGGAGCCAGCCTGTCCCTCCCTCTGAATTGCTTCTCTGAAGGTCCCCTGTCTGACTTCCTCATGGCAGACCGTCTGATGTGGGGAGTCTGTGGTGCGGTCTGGAGGGCAGCGCTTTCAGAATCATGCAAGCTTCATTGGAAGCCTTGATAGTGTCCTAGTTGGCAGATCTGCGCAGTCATGCCCGGCTCCACTCAGCAATGATCTTTTTCTAATAATTTGCTGGAACTAATTGAGCGCAGGAGGCAAGTCGAGACTGCTTCACGAGCTTCTGAGGCAACAAGTGGCTGCAGAGAAGCACAAATGCTGGGCCTGTTTCCCAACAGTGTGGTAGGCTCACGCCTCTGCAAGGAAGGACCTCGGCAGACTGTGAAGGGTCTAGACCTAGAGAGAAATAGTAACTTTTCATTTTATAGATCATTTGAACTAAAAATGAGAAAGACACAAGAGGGCTGTATATAACTACTCTCTGGCCCAGTTTTTACTTCCTTACCAAAAACATAGAAACCAGGGCTGATGAGGTGGTTCAGCAGGCAAAGGCATTTGCCATTTCCACTCAAGTCCATTCAGGAGACTAAGGTGAAGCTTAGATTGGAATTTAAGAGCCTGGAGATGGCTCAGTGGATAGAAAGGTCCTTGCTACCGAGTGAGATAACCTGAGCTCAGTTCCTAGAACCCTCACTGTGGAAGGAGAACACAGACTCCTACAAACTGTTCTCTGACCGCCACATGTGCACATGCCACCTAGTCATAAAGGCTTGTCAGGGAGATGATGATTTTATTAAAGTCAGATAAATATGTATGACACCCTGACTTCCATGATGAATTTAGTGTCACTTGCATACGGCACAGATGCAGACGGCCTTTCAAGTTCTTGTCTTGGCCTCCTGGTACTACACAACACTATGGCAAGTAGACATTTTGGTGGTTTGGAAGTCAACTCTTAACAGAAGAGAGTGGAGCATAGGATGACCTAGAGAATGTCCAAATAAGCTGAGCACCAGTGTCACCCTCTGACTATCTACTATCAGTTCAACACTCAGTTCATCAGTTACACTAGCCAGTCTAAGTACTTGAGAGCTATNGTAGTACAGGTTCCTGCCGGTGTAGGCACTACTCACTACTGCTTAAAAGCACNGAAGACCCCGAATTCCTACTCACCTTGACTTCTCTTTATTTACTCCCCTGGGAGATGAGGAGGTAAAACCACATCATCTCTAGGGTCCTCCCACTTCTGAGCTTCTCCTCTCATGGACTTCTCTGATCTCTCTGAGTGACATCAGCAAGGCCCTGTGTAGTACCCAGGAAATTCACTCCACAACTTTGCCTTTTTGACCACTCCGTGGGCTGCTTTGCTCTTAAGCTCAAAAATGCTACTGATTCTGAAATAAGATTTCAAAAAAANTTTGCTGGTGAGATAGAGTNCAGCTGACTTGTGTATTGTGTGGTGTGTGCTGCTTTTCAATCACAGTACACCACACACCAACAACTGGTGCCTCGTGAAACACCCAGGTTGAGATTCAAGATCTCAATGCACCCATGCATTTTAAACTGCAGGACTTTCCCTGAATGTACAAAGATCTCTTCCCCTGTGGAAACTTTAATGGTTTACTTACAGAAAACAAAGCATTTTCATATTTTCCATCCTCATTCCTCAGCGTGTGAAGTGTATAGCTCAGGAACAAAGAGAGCATGTGTTCTACAGAGACTCAGCCGAATGTCTCAAAGCTCAGAGCTGGGGTCAGCTGGAACANCCCCATAGATTACACAGACACACAAAGGTATGAAAGCTGTGTGCTGTGTGAAATTAAAATCTTGTTGTTTGATGCTGCATGACCGCTGTTGTTTAAAAATGCCGTGTTTGTCAGGAGTTTCCAAGATACAAATAGACAGTGGGAAATACAGTTAATAATGTTCATTGTAAATACAGCCATGGAGTGCATTTGCCCCCCGCCCCCCATAGAACTTTGTGGAGATGATCACAGCTCAGGGAAAGCAGCTTAGACCTTGGTGGGAGATCCTGGCTAATGGTCGGTGGGTTCACACTCCTTAGATGGACTCTTTCACACGTCTCTCACTCAGCACTCACTAGTGTGGGGTGGAGGGTCCAACACTGGACACAGTTCTGGACATGTCACACGATCGGGCAATCTACCAGATGCACAGCTGGTGATCAGTCAACTTCAATGACCAAAGGGCATTTGGAAAGGATTGCTGGGGATGACAGGGGTGCGATGGGGTTGCTCTCTAGTATCAGCTGGAGCAGTACTGAGTCAATACTTTGAAGTACTCATGATTCTTGAGTTTTTGTGTTGAATTCTAAGCTCTATGCCTATTGGCTGAGTATGCTAAAATGAATAGCCTACTCTCCAGATCTTATAAAAGGATGCACCCTTACCAGGCTCATCATGAGTCTCAGCTGAGGTCTTGCAGTTTTCAACTTGGCTCTAACCNCATAGCAAGCCACCTGATCACACCACTCATCCAAGTGGATGTTTTGGCAGCAGAAGGAGCTGGGAACCACACTGTCCTCCTTACCTAAGAGTAGAATATGATCCTTCTACTGTATATAAATGTGTCTTGCTCCAGTCAAAGCATTCCACATTGAGAATTTAGTAGTAGATATACTGTTCAAATTTCCATGATTAAAATACAAAACCTATGCTTCTATTTGCTCCACACTGCCAGATATGGCCTTGTTCATTGTTACTATAGTTTTCTATAGTGGGATCATGATTGTCTCTGTATGAATTATGATATTAAACACAACACACACAACATTACAGAATTTTTTTTTCTTTTGCTACGGTCATGCCATCAGAAAAAACCTGGGCTTTCCTAGCCTCATTCCCTAAAATTTACCATTTTTTAGTGGCTATTGGAATTCTCTGGCTGATGTCCTATCTCCCCAACAGAGAAGCCAAAAGAATAAACAAAACTATCAAGGAAAATTCTTTTCTGAGTTGCAAATGGCTAAAGTTGCTACACAAGATCCTCTGTGTAAAACAGTTCTTCCCACCAAAAGCTTTACAAAGGACAAGAACAATAGTGCACTCTCTCCAAGAAAGGCATTAGTGCTGTCAGCCCTTAGCCGGCAGAAAGGGAGATCTGCTGACTTGACAAACCGTGCTGACGTTTTACAGCTCATGAAACTGTCTTCTTAAGAGCTGTGTTCCATGACCTTGAGTTTATTGCACTTGAGACGTTAGAAATGTCGTCTTTTGGAAAGATGAGACACCTCAATGAGAAAAGACAAGATTAATAGCAGAGCCTTGCACAGCACTAAGCATGTTAGCATTTATTTTGCCAAACAGAGGAGAAAATGGAGATGTAGTCTCCTGAAGCCATGAGCCAGGGAGCTGCACCATCCATCAACATAGATAACCCCCAACCCCACTTCNTCTATTATTGAGGCCTGTGTGTCTGCTCTCTTTTGTAAACCAATAGTCAATGGGCCATGTTGGAGCAAAGCTTTACTCCTCAATAGTCAGTGACTTGGGATACATCACTTATGATTCTCTGTGAATCCTTGGTCCTTCTTATGTGAGCCTTCTCCCTGGGAACTGAGGTATTCAGCCACTAAAAGGTTCCCATTAAGTCACACAAAGTCACTCCTTTACTGAGAACCCTCCGATAGGGGAGCTGAAGGTGTGGTTTGATGATGGAGAGAATGTCTAGAAACCTCCAGTGGTTGCCCACACCATTTGGAGTATAGGTTATAATCCTGATAGTTGCCCCCAAGACAGACCCCTCAGGGCCTGCTGCCCATCCTCCCATCTGACCTTTACTATTCTGCAGCTCTCCTGAAGGCATCCTGGCACACCATCTCTGTTCCCCCCAACATCTGCAGGACCTGGATCCCTAACTCGGAAGAGTCTTTGCTGGCCTCTTCTTCTCGGGAATCCTATCAATCAAAACCGCAAACTTCCCTCCAAGGTCTTTCCTCCTTTACCGTCATGTTTTCCTGTGTAGCTCTACCTTTTGCTCCTTTGTAATGCTTGCCTCTTGCCTTGCTGTTCCTGAGGGAGTATTATTATAAAGGTAGAGATGCTTTTTCTCTTCACTGTTGTATCTCAAGCTCCTAGAGCAGTGTCTGACACACAGTTGACATTAAATACTTACCTGTTGGGTAAATGCAAATTAAATCCAACATGCTCAAACGTCTGCCACTACCTGGAAAATGTACACAGTTAGCATCTTACTCCACCTGCAGTGGCAAAGGCTAACAAGGCCATCAAGAGGCTAGTTGCTCCCCATTGAATACATGGCAAAGATAAAGGCTATTTTTGGGATGGTTTTTGTTTGTTTGTTTGTTTGTTTGTTTTCAAATAAAGGAACTGCTCTTTGTGTAAGAATGCTGTCCAATAATGTTGAAGGGATGGAAGCATTCAAGGGTCACTATTTTTCAACCCATAGTGAAAGAATTGATTCTGGTCTCTGCTCGCCAATGTGTGTATGATTGGAAGATGAGAAGATGAGTGAGGAACGCAGAGCTGAGGAGGCTGACAGATCCGTCCATAGACGTCTTGCAGGTCAGTCCTATGGGGAGGAGGAGGAGGAACAGGAGGAGGATGGGAGATAAGTAGGAGAAGAGCAAGGGAGGAAGGAAGAGAGAGAGAAGAAAAGGAAGGAAGGGGACACTGTCCCACTGCCCTCACCTGCTGCATCAGAAGCTTAAGAGAGAGGGGTAAGGGATGGAGGTGTCTTCTGAACATTCATTTGCTCATCCCCAGAGCCTCAAATCTAGGGCCCCAAGGCTTCTTCAGGACACAGGTGATCCAGAAGGATTGCCTGGTTTCTGTGGCAGTCTGTGGTCTTCACAGTTACCAGCAGCTTTTCCCTGAGCTCTCCCACCAGCTCCCTTTCGCTTCTCCTTTCACTCCTAGACAATTCTGTTCTAACTCTCTGTGAGGGTAGGAGTCGGGGTGAGGTGAGCAGCCAGTTTAAGCCATGTCCTCCACCACCCCCTTTCCCTCATTTTTGTCACATGGCTGATCTTTGTAGAGCTTCTCCTGAAGAGGAAGCTTCCCAGCCTCTGTCTATCCACTGCTCTGCAAGCCTCTACGACCTCAGAGTGTGATCACAGCTACAGGACTGTCAGGCTTGAGACCTTTTTGAGGAGGAAGAACACGGAAGTCAGGGTTAAATGACTGCCTGGGAAACCAGGAATTCAGCACCCACAATGAGTGACCCACAGAGGACATCTGTGAGGAGGTCCCTGGAAGCACCCCCACCATACTCTGCTCATTCCTTTCAAAGGAAACATGAATCTACCTTGCCGTATCTGTGAGAAGTTGATCACCCGGAATAAGCTCTTGTCATGCCTTGTGAGTTGCCAGGCTCACACTGCAGGGGTACTTGCTTGGAAGTNATATCACTTTAAAAAAATATGAAGCTTCACAGGAAACCATGATAACATCCCCTGGCATGGTAGAAGGAAAGCCAGGGGAGTCCCACATAAAAGGATGTCACTAACCACAGCTTTTCTCAGGCCAGCCTTGGGGGGGGCATCCTGGATTTGGCAGGCTGACTTTCTCTTAGGAAATCTATAGAGAACTTGAAATAAAGAAAAACATGATTGTTCTATGGGTTTGAGTTGGCTGGTGTTGAAGAAAATGGAGACTAGAATATACTTCNCCAAAATGTGAAGGGTTGTTGAGGGGAAGGCAGTTGAGAGCAAGTAGAGGCATTGGGAAACCAAGGTGGTGAGATCCCAGTGGCTATTGAGCATTTTACTGGGTGAGTGTGTAAGGACCTATCAGATGGCATTTACTATGNGGTTCCACTGTCTGAATCCAGACCACATAGTCAGGAGGCAGCACCAGAAGACCCACTCAGGATAGAACACCAAGGCGTCAAAGCAGGAGATGTAATCAGAATAGAAGGTCCTGGGGAAAATCCCTGGACCTTGGTGTGTCCTCACAAAGACTTTTATGTGCTTCCTGATGCCTTGAACCTTAATGGAAGAATTGATAAAAGAAAAACTGGCTTCTACAGACACCCAACACCAGTTTTGAGGACCTGCCCCAGACTGGAGGAAGATGCAAACAGAAAATGGCCAACCTACATATGTTAATCTGTTTTCCTAATTAACAACATGGCTGGGGCAGTCTAACTTCATAAGGAAATAAAGTTTATCTGGTTTTCTTTGTGAAGGTCTGAAGATGTNCACTGGCATTGGTTCCTCTCTGGTGAGGGTCCTCTGGGCTCTGTCCTGTGTGTAGAAGCGGTCATATCACCCAATGGGAGCAGAGAACCAATCAAGGTGCTGTCTGCTCTTGCAAGAACTCTTTCTCATGATAGCTCANTCCAGCATTCCTTTCTGAGGTCAGCACATCCAGGGATCCAAGGGTTTCCCTGGAGGTTCCATCCTGTAAGGGATCCATCACCCACACCACCAAGCTAAGGAACAGATGTTCAAAACATGAACTTTCAGGGCACACAACATTTAAACTATAACAGCACACATGTCAAAGATATCTGAGCCACAATCTCTGCAAGAATTAGCCTAGGATACTTAGGATTTGGTCAGTGACTATCAATATCCTCAGTGAACTCAGAAGGTCAAATAAGATCCCCACATNGCATAGAAGGCACTGCTTCTAGATTGCCAATTCCAGCTACTCCATGCCAATGACCTCCACCTGGAACCCACCTGAAGCTTTCNTCTTTCTCACCAGGGAGCTTGCTGACCCTTCCATCTGTCTCTCAGCCTCTTGCCAAGTGCAAGCTGAATAGCCTGTTTACACACATTTGGATTATGTTTCCACAATGTCTAAAATGACAATAGACACATGAAGATTTATTATTTAAATAAATACTTCAGAACCTATAACCTCTGGTAGTGCTGCATCTTTCAAGTGGCCTCTTTAGTGAGCTGAAATTTATGCCAATGACACTGTCTTACACACACACACACACACACACACACACACACACACACACACACACTTTGTGCTCACGTTCTTCTTGCCTGCAAGCCATACAGAAAGAACTGGAGCTCAGATTGGTTATGGGGGATTATAAAATATGTGAACCAATGTGGTTTGCCAGCAGTTACTTTGGCTCCGCTCTTGGTGTGGATTCTTACAATTAAATGGTACTTGCCTCCATACATCACTGTTGTTAAGTTCAAACACTAGAGCTCTGCCAAGTGGCTCTTTCAGCTTGGGTGAGTTTACAGTGACTCTGGTGCTCGTAAAGGACCTAAACAAAGAGGCTCTGGTTGGTGATGCTGTAAGGACAAGCTGTTAGGGGCATGTTAGAGTGCTTCCTGTGTGATTGGGCTATAGAGCTGAGAGTGAGAGCATGGAGGACAATCACTGGAAACAGTCTGTAAACGGTTCAGACTTATTCAAAATGGATACTTGGCTTTCAAATGATAAAGTCACATCATNGGTCCTTAGAAGTTCGAAGGTTGGAGCTGACTGGCAGATGGCTATTGAAGCAGCTGTAGTCTATTGCTTCAGCCTATGTAGCTGTTGTAGGGGTGGAGTGAGGTGGGCTGGAAATCTCTCCAACCCTCCTGCTCTCATTCTAGGAGCTTAGGACATTTTCTGTCCTTGTCAGTCTTTCAGTCAACTACTGTGGAGAGATACATATATTGGCATGTTCGTATTATCTGTACAAATGACCTTGGGGTTGACAGGAATGTCCAGGGGACCAGAGTATGATGGCTGCCAGTTGGCACATTTAAAAAATTACTGAAAATAGATTCTTTCTGTATTCTGATTAAAGTTACCCCACCCG
>LZPO01027432.1:166976-178805 GCA_001675575.1 Neotoma lepida | reverse complement strand
AAGGACGAGAATTCAGGATGGAAACAGAGGAAGCCTCCTCCTGGGCTCCATATCACTCAGAAGACATACAAAGGGCTAAGGCTCTGCCCAGGAAGGAAGACATACAAAGGGCTAAGGCTCTGCCCAGGAAGAGGCTGTAGCACTACAGAGCAGGCCTCAGGCACCCCACTCAGTCCCAGACAGTGGCCCCATCATGGCACCCCGCTCAGTCCCAGACAGTGGCTCCATCATAGCACCCCCTCTCCATCCCTGCCTGCCTTATCTCTACACTCTGGAAATCCAAGCTGTGAAATTACAAAATCCATTTCCCACAGTTCCCATTCATAACATGCTTGCAGGGACCACCGAGAAAGACACGGCAACCCTTCTAACCTATAAGGACCCCTCATACAGAAGCCCCAATGCGGGGTCCCTTCCCTCTATAGTTTGGGTTCTCCTGTGCCTAATGTCTAGAGCTAGAACTATGGTTTCCTCCACGCGACATGCTTAAAGTCTAAAGCACGGTTGCTTTTATTCTTAGCCAACCCCTGAGCCTGCCCTGGTGTAAACTATCTCTTTGGGCCATGGCTCCTTCTCCCAATACTTGGTTTCTCAGACCAAGCCCAATATATTCAACACATTTTGGCAACGTTAACCATTATGGGAAAAGCACCTCTGCTAATGCATCAGAAGGTATTACAGGGGAGCCATCTCTGGGCCCCAGTGTTGACAGAGACCCGGGAGCTGCAAAGAAATGTTGCTCAGTGCCCATGGTTCTACAGAGAAGGAACTTACTCAAAAGTGCCTCAAATGGTCCAGGAATCCCAAGNTTAAATCTCAGGGACAAAGAGGATGTGACTAGAGGAAGGCAGGGTTTCTTCACAGGATGGAGAAGTGTCCCAGTGCTTCTCCCCTTGACTGTGCTTTCCTCTCCTCTTAAGTAAAGTGGGGTGGAGTCAGGAACCACTTGAAGGCTGACACAAGATACACGAGTTTCTATCACTGTTGAAACAATGAGCATACCCTTCATGGCTTCTAAACAGAAAATTCAGACAACTGGAGACAGCTTAGTGGCTAGGAGTGTACATACTTTTCTCATGAGGAACAGAGCTTGGTTTCCAGTACCCGCATCAGTGGCTCACAATGATCTGTAACTCTGGTTCTACAGGTTATGACACCTCTAGCCTCAGCAGGCATCTGCACTTATGTGTACATACACACACACCTGAAAGTAAAACAAACCTCTGAACAATAGCAAATCTGGGTCTGGGGCAATGGGTCAGTGGGTAGACTCAATGTCNACCTCTGGCCTCCATATGCTCAAAGGGACGTACATGTGTACCCATACATATGCAAGCATACACACCACATGCAGAAGAAAAAAGAGCATATTGACTATCTCATAGGTTAGAAGAGCAGTGGGCACGGCTTGCTTTCTACTTGGTACCCCAGAAGGCTGAAATCAAGGTGTTGGTCCAGCTTCACTCCCTTCCAAGGCTCTAGGGGAGAATCCATTTCCATGCTCCTGAATGTTGTTGGCAGAATTCAATTCCATTAGGCTGTTGGACNGAGGCCCCTGTTTCCTTGTGGGTTGTCAGCTAGGGACCACTATTGGCTCCCTGTAGCCTCTCTCTGGTTCTTGTANGAGGTCCCTGTTTCAGAGCCAACAAGAGTAAGGAGCCCTTCTCCCACTGTTGCATCTCTCCAGTTCCAGCAGGGAAGGTTCCCCACCTTGAAAGACTTANTTGTGTTGAGCTCACCCTATATTCAAGGGTAATCCCTTCACCTCAAAATCTGTCACCTTGATCACATCTGCAAAATCCTTTTGGCTACGTAATGTAAACTTTACAATTTCCAGGGATTAGGCAAGGTTTGGAGAGGGAATTTTTCATCCTACTAGAGACATATTGGTACCTGAACATGTCAAAGGGCAGGAAGTAGACAGAGAGCCTGTGTTGGCTCAGTGAGAAGAGGCAATGGTGGCCAGAGTTAGTTAGTTACTCCTCTCTGGATGGTACCAAACACCAGATGGCATCCAGGAAGGGAGCTGAACTTGACCTGGAATGGGACTCCACTCAAGAGAAAGTGAAAGACAGGCACCCAGGAGCAAGGGCTGAGAGAAAGCTGCAGCACGAGCTGCAAGGGNCAGTTGTGTGANGAAGAAAGAATGGGAGTTCCCCAGTGGGGAACTGTTGGGGAACCCTGAACTTAAAAAAGCATCAGCATTAGGCAACACCCTCCCCCCAAAACAAAAAACTNTCCAGCCACAGTCAAGCCTGTCCCTCACACATGGCTCCCAGCTAGCTATGAAGGTCACAGAAGAGAGAAGACAGTGAGCAGAAGGGAAGAGCCCACCACCTTCTCCCCTGCCTTTTCTCTAGCTGGGGAATGGANGAAGCTTTTCAATGAATGAGGACCTGGACCTTTCCTGGTAGGGTGAAATGGAGTTGCAAGACCTCAAAACATGACNTTTGTCAGTACCTGAAAGTAGCAAAAGTTGTAGATCTGCTTAGAGCAGTTATTCTCAACCAGTGGGTCGTGACCCCTTTGGGTTCACATGTCAGATATCTTGCATATCAGATATTTACATTACAATTCATAACACTATCAAAATTANAGTTGTGAAGTAGCAACGAAATAATTTTAAGGTTGGGGGTCAGCACAACATGAGGAACTGTGTTAAGGTTCGCAGCATTGGGAAGGTTGAGAAACACTAGCCTAGAGGCTCATTCCCAAGCAGGGAAGCAAGTTCACTAGGCAGCTGATGTGGTACATGAGGCAGCCTTTTGCCTGTTCCTTTTCATTTCATTTATAAGATACATAAATCACCCCTCCCTTGTCTAGCAGCCCCAGGAGAAGGCGACACATCTCCATTAACATAACTTAGATCTTAGTTAAGTTGAAATGTTTGCTGATGGCTGAGCCATTGCCACAGGGCCAGAATACTAAGTTCTTAGGGAATATACTACAAAGATGGAATAATGCCCTCTTGCTACCATATTAAGCATTNTAACTTCTTAGATAGTTATTGGTAAATAGAAAAGGCATTTTGGCTGGTGGGGGGGGTATTTATTATTTTTTTATATGTGATCTTTGGGTAACTTTTCCATGCTGTCATGGAAAGAACATCAGGGCCTGATGCAGCAACTGGGTCTCTCGGCAATTAATGACGTGGGAAAACCCTCTGCCCCACTGAGCCTTGGTTTCTTCTTGTGCAATGAATTATCTGCTGTCTGACTCACAGTAGTCTCGGGATAATCAGATGACATACTGGTTGTGACTATGAGTTCTAAATTGTAATCTGTGTATATAATAAGATAGAATGCATCACTGAGCATTTATGCGTGGTTGTAACATTATAAATTTTTAAAGGAATCTAAGATACTGTCTTTAATGGACTCTTCCTATAACTTGGGAGGAGTTGCTTCTGAGCAGAGTCCTGATGAGAGAGACAAGGAAGGAGATGAACTTCTCACTCTGTCATTTTCTTGTGCCTTTCAAATTAATACCATATGTATGCATTCACACCAATAAAATTTAAAAAAAAACCTCTTGAGAGTTGAAGAAAGAAGATATATTTATTGTTAACAATATAGTTAACCTAATCTAATCTTTCTGTAAAAGGGCATTTCAAGAGCATAATGTCTCAGGATTAAATGAGATAATTTAGTTGACATAGCCAGAACACAACCTGGCACCTGAAGGTGTTGGGAAAGCGGTAGTGGCGCTGGTCCTGAAGTCATCACTATGACTATGAGTCCCCACTGAGTTATACACAAAGATACAGCTAGTGGGATGCTGGATATTAGAAAGTTTCTTGGATTTTACTGGGATGTTGGACACAGATGTAAGGGGAAGATTCCAGAGAGTTGATGGATCATGTGGTACATGAGTGGAAAAGATGAGGGGAGCCAGAAACAAGCCAGAGAGAGGAGAACAGAGCAGGTCTGGAGAGGCAACTGCACCCATTATATCGTGTAACTCGCTCTCAGCTGCTGACGTTCCCAGAATTCTAAGTGCATTTTACATGTGGAGTTATTCTGATATTCATGTTGTTAAATGCTTATTAAGTAACAAATAACTTGAAATCTCATTAGCTTGCCTGTAGAAGTTCTTTTCAAATGTATTATTTCTCCTCATTTTATGGCGAGGAGCACTGAGTCCATAAATCAGAGACTTTATGGGATGCAGCAACACCTTGCTCCAATGCCAAGATAGAGAATCCGATAGCATGGCTGTTAAAATTAAGACCCCTGAAGAGTGTGGTTCCTGCTAAGAGAATGCCCAGGGCAGCCAGACACTGTGTCTCTCTTTTTGATTTAATGTAGTTGCTTCATTCTGTTGTTCTGTTATGAAGCAAATGCCTAGAAGGACCCTTGCAGCTCAGGTGCCCTGAAAACTGAGCACACACTGGGAAGAACAGTCCCATGCAGGAGCACTCACCAATGCAGTGACACCATGGGTTCTAATGTTGAAACTGCTCTGGACAACTTAAAATCTTGCTCCTCAAAAAGTGTGTGCTCCTTAGCGAGCTTCATCCACATCAAGTTGGGAAGCCTATTCTTAGAGCAGAATCTCAGGCCTTCCTCTTATACCTGCAGAATCAAAAGGCCCAGTTTTCAGGATTCCCAGGTAACACAGTGAAGGTCCAGCTGTGAGTTCTGATTTAAATGTGTCAATGTATTGGAGGGAGGGGGAGGAGGGAGGGATGAAGGGAGGGAGGGATGAAGGGGGAGGAGGGAAAACAGCATTCATTTCTCTGATCATTTGGTCATTTCTTAAGAAAAAAGAATTAGTAAATTGAACCAAAAATATATTGCAGGAGCAATTTTTCCCAAAGAAAAGGGTTTGGAAGAACTGGACCACTTGGGAGGCAGCAGGACTTTAAGGAAGAAAACGAGGAGGAAGCATCTTGGAGATGCAGTCAAGAAGAACTTGCCGGTCTCATTCTGGTCCCCAGGAGGACAAGGGGGGACAGTAAATGAAGGAAGAATCTCAATCAGACACCATCGTTATGGAGCTCCCATTCACAAACCAGGACACTTAAAACCCAGGAATTTCTCGACAGAGTTGTCTGGTTTTTGAGTCAGTGATTTCTTTAGACAAGGGCAGCTTTCACTGCTTCCTCATCCGTCCCAATGGCCTCCTGAAGGACTTCCTCTATCAGGCATGTATTTCATCTGTGGAGTAAGACAAGACTCCCGATTAGTGTGAGCTAACAGGTGTGACCATCGTGGTTGCTCAGATGATGGACAAAAGCCAAGAGACTTGACAGGTTCTGCTGGTGTATAATGTTTCCCATGTATAATTTTGGTTAGAAAGTAACTGAAGGCTTTGCTCCTTGTGTACATGAATTGGAATTTAACAAAACTCTGAGTGGTTGTGCCTGGGGCTATAGTGTAGGAGCCAAAGACAAGGAGGGGGAGCTAAGCAGTTTTGCTCACATTTCTCTCGGGAGTGTTTCTAGGAAGAACTAACCCCAGTTCAGAAAAAGGAAGGCAATCCACTGCGTGAAGGCTCAGGTCTGCCCCACTAGGAGACAGCAGGGGAAGAGACCATATCAGCAATCAGTGGCTGCCTCTGCATTTTGATCCTTGGTAACAATAAAACAGGAAAAATATTCTGGGCCATCGTTTCCAATATGGAAGACCTTCCCCATCCTCAATGTAGGGAGTCTCGGTTAAAATGTATTGCAATGAATAATTTCTCTTGGAAAAACACGTGGGATTCAAGCCTATGCTTTGTGGTGTGTGTGTGTGTGTGTGTAACAAATACCTGATGCTGAGTAATGTACACTTAATAAGACTATTAAACATGGGACTTTGGTGAGCCTAATGATTAGGTCAGGGAATGATCAAGGTAGAATCTTGTGTGAACATCTTTTTTGTGATTTAGCACTTTGCTACCTGCCACCCCGGGATCTCAGGCGGAGGGAAAGTGAGAGTATGCTTGAATTTCAGCAGGCAGTATGTGAGAGCTGCATGGCCCTGATTTTATAGAGACAGCCCCAATCCTCCCAGATTATAGAGAGCTTTGTTGCCATTCGCATAGAAAGGAGCCAATATAATCAACTTAGGAAATGACTAAATTCCACTCTTGTATCCACCATCAATTCATTCTGTGAACCCTTCTCTCACTCATTCCTTGACATAGAGGGAGAAGAACTGATCATTTCTTCTCTAGATATCAAAACCTTCTTGACTGGACACAAGGAATTTTTGAAGATGGGAAAGAGGAATTGTATTGTAAGAAAACATTTTGATAACAGCAACCTGTGGGGAGGAGTGTTTACTGTGGCTCCGTGTTCATGGGGTGCGATCCATCACGGTAGCGGAAGGCATAGGGGCTGAAGTGGCTGGCTCTGTGCATGCAGGAGCTTGCAGTATTGGCCTGGCTTCTGAACCAGTGCTACCCGAAAGCTGAGAACTCTTTGCAAGCAGGGGAGAAGCAGATGGGGCTCTACCCCTCAAGCCCTGCCCCTGAGGCCCCACTTCACTCTTGTGAGGCCTCACCTTCCAAAGCTTCCACAGAAGTCCCCATCAGCTGGGGAACCAAGTGTTCTCGAATCTGTGAGGATCATTTTACACTCAAACCATAATGGTAACTCCCTAAAATTACTAAAAACAAATGAGCAAATAATTGAAAAAAAAAAAGCACAGCAAGGAAGCCCTTTCTAAGCAATGTAACAGCAAAGACAGAAACCCCAAAGGAAGGATTTCCAGCTTTGGCTCTATGTAAATGTAAAACATTTGTATACTCTAGACCACCATAGGAGAAACAAAACCCAGATAATCAACAGCAGGATAATAGTATTTTAACTCACGTGACAGATGAAAGGACATATTATTTGTTGCATTGTTGATGTCATAATATTTATGTTACTACCAAAAGTCACTACAATGAGCCAAATAAATAAAAGTAATTCAAAATCATAAAGAAGTCCCTGGGGAAATGCTGAGGAGAAGCCAGCCACCCCCAGGCAGCACCATTGGGCCGCCTTGAAGCAGGAAGTGCCAAGGAGGGTGGAAGGTGGAGCGTTTTACCACAGGAAATGTGTGCTATCCAACTATATGATCAATAATCTAAGCCAGTAAGAAAGAAATGCAAACTTACAAAAGGTCCGTGTCCGCTGCAACAGTCTTAATGTTTAGCATTTGTTCGCTCATTCACCACATACGGAACAGAAGTCAAAACTGTACTACAGTGACTTTCCAGGTCTTCGGTAAAACAGTAAATGAAATCAAGGGCCCTGAGGAAGTTNCAGGTAAGTGAGAATGACCCTGGGTATGGTGCAAGGTGTTCAGGGGCTTGGCAGGCTGGCTCCGGAAGGGTACCAGATCTCCTGGGACCAGACTTCCTTTCTCTTTCATACTCAGTTTGTTTTCCCTCTTGTTATTAACATATATCTACTGTCCCCTTCTGTATGACACTGTGGAACATATCCCAAATCTTGATGCCCAGTGAGGAGGAGACAAAGGAAACTCAGCTGGCATGGCAACAGAGACCCAGGATGATGGTGACATAGAGGGCCTTGGCCAGGCATATCTGTGAAAGTGTGAGGGAGCCTATTCAAACAGACTTTAGCTAATGAGAACCAGAGAAGAGGCTGCAGTGTATGTTGAGTGAGGAGACAGAAAACAGCAGAACAGACCATGTGCCTAGAGGTTATAGGCACTCACAAAGGAAAAGCAAGCAAATTCCTATTTCCTGTGCTGACACTGAGCGGGAGGGGTCCGGAAGCGGTGCGGGAGTGGATCAGCCTCGGTTCTGAGGAGGAAAATGAGTACAGGAAGCAGAGAGCCAGCGCTAGTGCAGGGACTGAGGGGCTCGGGGCCTGACTCATTTGTGAACAGGGAATGTGTCTGTGCCATTGAAGCCACAAGTATGTGAGGGACAATGGCAGGAGATGAAAGCAAAGGCAAGCAAGGAGACAAGCCATGTGCTGTCTTCAGGACAATGGTAAACAACCTGTTGTTTATTCTGAGTGACACTGAAACCATCAATGTTTGTGAGGGTACACGAAGGGATCTCAACTCATTCTCCATGAGGACCAGGAACTCTGTATGGGACAGGGGACTGGGCAGAGCATGAGAAACAAAACATCAGTTTAGAAATAGTCTGTCAAAGAAGTTACTTATTTCAAATAATAGTTACTTGATGTTTTATTAAATAAATGAATGATACCTACAAGGAAAGAAACTTATTTAATTTAATAGTTAAGCTTTAGTCATTTGTTCCCAAATACATTAATTTAAACTGTGATAGTTTGAATGAAAATGGCCCCAGAGGCTCATAGTGAGTGACACTATTGGGAGGTGTGGCCTTGTTGGAGGAAGTGTCACTGGGGATGGAGTTTGAGGTCTCCAAAATTCAAGCCATGCCTAGTGTGTTTCATTCACTTCCTGCTGCCTGACAATCCAGATGTAGAACTCTCAGCTACCTCTCCAGCACCATGTCTACCTGTGTACCACCATGCTTCCTGCCATGATGATAATAAACTAAACCTCTGAACTGTAAGCCAGCTCCAGTGAAATGTTTTCCTTCATAAGAATTGCTGTGGTCATGGGGTCTCTTCACAACAATAGAACCCTAAATAAGACAATAACCCTCAGTTAAGTAAAGACCTCTGTATCAGTTAACCACCCTTATATAGCATGCCCCTGTGCTGAAGTTTTAAACAGTAGGCATTTGTTTATATATGGAAGCATAACACATATACACACGTCATCTTGAGCCAACTGTAACAAAATATAGAGCAGGTGGTTTAAACAAGAGACATTTATTCCACTCCGTTTGAGAGGTAGACATCTGATATCAATGTGTCTGCACAGCACGGGTCTGATGGGAATAACTTCAGGGTTTGAGACAACATTTTATCCCTGTGTCCTCATGTGGGGAATGGGGAGAATTGATTTCACTCCCTTAAGGACCCCAGTCCTGTCCTGAAAGCTTCACCTGTATGATGTCATCTAAACCTACTTCTCTCCCAAGCACTCATTTCCCGGGACCATCACACTGGTGGCTGGTGGTCAACACATAAATTGGGATGGGGGTATAATTCACATCTCCAAGGTTAGGAAAGCAATGGCCAGTAGTGATTTCTGAATGTCCAAATTACAAGCAGTTCTGCATCTTGTATTTATGTTTGTTTTCCAAGTTTGATTTACAGATCCTATACTCATATTTATAAAAGACTGGAATTTTAAAACAGAGAGATGCAACCTTGCCTCGAAAAAAGCCAAACCAAAACAAAAACCAGAGAGATGCCTTCATTTATGAGAGATGAGGGATTGATATGGTTAATAGAAAGTTTTGAGTGACACATAGGCCCTCACCAACTGAGAAAATAGCTTTAAATTACATTCTTTCAAGCAAACTCCTATAAAAATAATAAAAGTTACTGTTCCTTATTATAGTTGCTGTCAATCTCCAGCTCCTTTTCAAAATAATTCTCATAAACTTTAATCTCCTTTTCTGTTGGCATTCTATTTTTATTTATATTTTTGGCTTTTTATGAAAATGAATTCACACTTTCATGCTCTTTCCCTTGAGTTCTGAGTTAAAGTAGGCATGAGATTCCTCCATTATTTCTGCTGTCATTAAAAACAGACCATGGAAGGAGAAATAAGTATATACAACTCCACGGCTCACCTCTTAGTCTCCTACAAGTGAAGTCTGGCACAAAAATACCAAAAGGAACAAAGCCAGCATCTTCAATAACCCCTCTGCAGACTAAAGAACATTATCCTGTTGAGGAAGACTAGAGCAGAGAAAAGGTTCATTGATTTGAGATCATCCTGGGAGTTCTATCAATCAGGATTTTGCTGCAATAATTATTGCAAATTCTAGCAGAGTATTCCTTGCCCCACGTGTCCATCTCATTGGAATGGAGTTGCCTATAATGAAGGCTCAGGAATCCATGTTTCAAGAACTTCTACAGCCTCAAACATCACCGGTTGCCATGCTAGGACAAATAGGAACCCTGGATGGTCCTACACCAGCAATCACACACTCTGGTATAGAAATACAGATGCCATTTCTCCTTGTAACTATGTGGCCTTAGCCACCTAACTCAAGAACAAGCCTATTTTGAATAGCACTATTGTCTACAAGAGGAACACTCTAGGCGAGTTCCACACATGTCTGATGTCCACACCCTCCATCTGCAGCATTCTAGAGTCCTGCCTTGTATCAGCTGTGGCCTCCCCTGCTTGAACTGCCCACAAGTACAAGGCATACAAAGGAAGCCTGCTGCCTCAGGAGGGAGGCATCTAGGTCTCATACTCAGACAGGCACATGGTCATGGGACGTGACTGACATAGTGAAGAAGCCTTCACATGCCTTTCTGCCCTAGCCAGCTCAGATCCTTGGGATGTGCACGTGGGCACTAGTTCACCAAGTCTAGGAGGGACAGACACTGTACTGCATCAGCTATGAGGGATGAGTTTTCTCTCCTTCAGTCGGGACAGGTTCTGTGTGCAGAGAGCTCCTGCCTGCAGCTGTCTGCCCTATGCCTAGGCAGCAGCTGTTTATTTCTGATCAAGGGCTTGTGAGTCCAAATGAATTGGCCAACCATGAGATTCAGAAGGGAGAGTCAGCCCATTGGTACCTTAGCGGTACACCAAGAGCCAGTGAAATTAAGAATGTGACAAAGGAGGCCAGTGGTCCAGCAGTGGTCAGGAGGGGAAGGGGTAGGATGCCTCTGCCTGGAGCTTGCAGGTTTAGCTTCTGTGTTGATCTGACTGCACAAATGAATGAAGGAGAGACAGACTAACCCTGACTTTCTTTGTCTGTGCAACATTGACCAGGAAACATCTTGTCCATTTCATCAAGTTAAATAGTTATTTTACCAGTTTGAGGTATAGTCTAAAGAGGTTAACTGGAATCCTGATCATGGCACTCCTGAACCAGACTTGATTAGCTTTGGTAATTAGGATTAGAGATCACAGCCCTAATTAGGAACAGCTCCTCAGTCCTCCTCCAGAGTGTGGTGCCCCTGCCTAGAGAAATTAAAGGCCCAGCCAGCACGATTCTGGCACAGTGATCTGCACACATGACAGGGCTCACATATGATCCATGAATTTGACCACAGATGAGAAAACCTGATGTTTGCGTCTAGAATGCCTCTTGACCTGTTTTTTCAAACATTTTAAATTTTGGCAAGAAACTTTCATGATTTGAAAATGCAATTTTAATCCTTATTTAAAGCCTGATGTATGTCTAAGGAAAATTTAAGTTAAAAGAAAAGGCAAAACAAAAAACACATCTTTGGCTGTGTTTAAATGAAAGCCCTGCTACATACAAAGTTGTAGGGGTCTTGCTAAAGTAAAAATGCCCCTTCAACAATTTTCACATGGGGACTGAGTCTGATTTCTAACATAAGCCCAGGACAGACAGATACATCTAAGAGGGGAGAACCATGTAGTGAGTCAAAGGCCCCCGGGGCTTTAGAAGCTGCAGCTAAGCCCTGGGCACCATCCTGTTGTCCTCTGACGACAGCAGTCCCTTAGGAGCTGACAGAAGGCAGCCCTTCCTTTGAAATGGAGTAACACTGGTGTGGGTGCGGGGGGTGGGGTGGGGTGCAATGTTGCATCTTTTGCCTATTACAAATAAGTGACTGGTTATTCTGAAGACAAGAACTAACATTTTGGTTCCCTGGGTATATTTCAGGGAATGTTGACCCTCTGGGTACTGATGAGAACTGTGTGGACAAGGGGTTCCTAGGTTCAAATGAATCCTCTAATATAACAATATAGACTCTAAACATGACTTACACAAGGCTTACTATGTTTCTTCTTAAAGACTTGAATAGGCTAATGTGGATTATATCTCTTCAAGATGAACACATAG
>LZPO01027432.1:116800-127720 GCA_001675575.1 Neotoma lepida | reverse complement strand
AGTCATGCTCCAACTTACTTTTGAGAAGTGTCTCTCACTGAACTTGGAGAACATAATTGATTTGCCTAGATGGCTGCTGGTCACTACTCCCCCATTTCCCAGTGCTGGGGTCATAGATATGAATAGATGCTCAGTTTTTTTATGTGAGTGCTGAGTAGCCCCATGCTTACACACCAGGCCCTTTACCAACTGAGGTGACTCCTAGCCCCAAGTGCTGTTTTTGAAGAAAAGCATTTCTATCTANAACCCATGTGTTTCATGGGCTGTCTATTAAATAACTCCCATGGTTGCCTCAGTCAAGTCTTAGTTACGATCTGGACTCAGTCTATGTAGCTTAAGTGAAAAGTCATATTAACAACATGTAAGTAATAATAATTGTTACCATTCCCTGGGAGCACAGCTAGGAAGGATGCAGCCGGGACCAACAATAAGCAGGTAGACGGGAAGCAATGCCCAGCCACACTGGTACACATTTACAGAAGAGACACCATTTCTGCTGCCATCACATGTTCCTTAGCAACTACCACACTTATGTGTGGATGCAGACATTCTGCCACAGTCACTCTAGAGAACCCTGTGGCACTGTGCTTATTAGGACAAATACTTTCCCTCTGTGTTCTGACTTCCTCTTTTAGGTCTTCCTAGTTGATCTCGTCTAGGGCATCCCATCTCCTGAGGAATCCTGACAAGTGTGAGTTTTTGGAAGTGTGTGCACTAGTATCTGATACCTAAGCAGAGTAGTTTGATATAGGTAAGGTCTTTTTTGGAAGGCTTTTCAGAGCTTCTTAAATGTTGATATGATNCAGNTTCTACAATTAAATTTTTGGACAATTATTTTCTGACCAGGACATACCTCCACCCTTACCTCTTAGAGCTGGTGTGTTCTTTCCAGCACCATTGAGAAAAAAGCCACATTAGACTGTTAATCTGTCAACTGTCAGCTACTAGTAGTAACAAGTCTCTTCCTGCAAAGCACAAGGTTGTGATAAACCCTGAAGACAGCTGGCAGAGGTATGTGGTCTGGATCCTCAAGATTGCAGACTTATATGCATAGCCCTGGTGGAGACTCTGGGCAAATCTGGGCTATGTGGATGGCACGACCTCGCTGTGTTCCTCTGTCTACATCACTCCTAGGCAGCAGTTCCTACACACCAATCATTGCTTCAAGCAGATTAACACAGTGGGCTCACAAAATGTACTTTGTCCAGGGCTTTTTTATTCAAACTCAGACATTATCAGCATTCCCAAATGTGAAGGTTCACTTTTTTCTACTGGTGACTCACTTGTTGAGAGCAAACATCTCTTTGCAGATGACTGAAAAAGAGCATTTACTAGACATTTGCAGCACATTATTGTATGGGAATCCGATTATAGCCAAGGATGTCCTCATAAAACAAGCTTGAATGTTTACTGAATCTCTATACCAATATGTGCGTTGTTTGCCTATGTAAGATGTAGTCATAGACACACATGTAGGATGTGGGGGCTGGGGAAGGAACACTATCCCAAAGCTGCGTGGCTGCTGGGATGAAATAAAATCAGTCCAGAAAAGCAGAGTCAGCATTGGTCCTTACTCAGAAGGATTGCCTCAGAGACTGAATCCAAGGCAGAGCAAGAGGAGGAGGCATTTGAATGATCTCATGAAGATGGAGCCTGTAGCCATGCAGAAAGAATTCTGTGAGGGTGGAGGTTGGTAAGGATGCTACCTTGCCTTCATCTTTATGCTCTGTGGTACCTTCTCTGGATGGAAATCTCAACCGAGGTTGGGAATTGTTGGCTAAATGTCCTACTCTGCCCATCGAAATATTCTCAAGCACCTCCCCTTNTTGGTTTCTCAGGGCATAGTGAGATGGAGACCCTAGGGATCCTTTGCTTTCTTTTCCTCTTCAATTTCCCTGCCCCTNCCTTTCACTACCTGTTTTAGTTTGCTTTTCATTGCTATGATGAAACACTCCAAACAAGGCAATTTAGGGGAGAAAAGGCTTATTTGGTTTTTACTTCCAAGTCACAATCCATCATTAAGGGGAGCTGGAGCAGAAACTGAAGGCATGAAGCTGAAGGCAGGAACTTGGAAGCAGGAACCATAGAGAAATTCTACTTGCTGGTCCACTCTCTGACTTACTCAGGCTCATGATCAGCTAGCTTCCTTATGCAGTACAGAACCATCTGCCCAGGGAACAGTATCACCCACAGTGGACTAGGTCCTCCTAAATCAATTAACAACCAAGACACTCACAGAACACACCCACGGAGCAGCCTGATGAAGATAACCACTCAACTGAGACTTCTTCTGGATGATTCTAGGCTGGTCAGGTTGATGGTTAATGCTAACTAGGACATCTCTTGAGATCCCCTCCAAAATAACCATCTAGGCCCAATCATGACACTGAAAAAATTCTAACCTGTCTTTCCAGGATCACACACCTCCCTTTCACTATATGAATCAATGGCAAAGCCCGTCNTGGAGGCCTGCACACAGAAGCTTGAATAGCTATTGGATTTGAAAGCCTAGGCCTCAGTTCCATTCCCTAGCAGTGACTTCAGACAAGAACAGAATCTATTCTTGAACCTAAATGGAAGTATTGCTAATCCCCAAACCATCCCATTCCAGATCCAATCAGCAGGCACACCTGTTCACATAGGAAGGGCGGAGGTCACTGTGCTAGGCATAGACAGGTGGGAATTCACTGCACTGTGTGGCAGAAGCCCAGCATCTCTTCACGGATATATCTGTTCAGAGGAGGAAGAATGCACAGTTGTCTTTTGAACAAAAGAAAGAGGGAGGTAGAGCTGATAGATTGGTGGCTGNCACTGCCTGCCACAAAGAAGTAGGAAGAGGGTAAAAAAGAAAGAAAATAGGTTGTCACTAAATCCAAGACAAGATGCTTGAAACAGATGTTTTATAGGTGTCTGTCCCATACTCATCAGCTCCATCACTAGTCTCCTCCATGGACCCTCCAAGGATGGTTCTTTGTTGGGCCTCATAAGGCCCCGGTGTGAGGCCCAGTGTAACTTCCTGAGCCTGACTCGAGTTTGATGACCTGTCTCTGGACCACGACTCCCGCCTAGTAGTGACTCAGCACAGCCTGACCACCAAGACCGCCTCTACCTAGCTACCGCTATTGTGGAGAAATCTCATTGGCCCTCTACCCTTACCCCATCCCACGTCACCCCAAGACCCCTTCCCCTTCACCCTACCCCTTATAAGCCATGCCTGATTTAATAAAACGAGTTCCTGCTTTGACAGACTTCCGGGACAGACTTCCGGTCCAGTGTGTTTAACCCCGGGGGATTGGGGGCTGGGCCGAGACATTCACCATCCCGCTCAGCCCCAGGGAGAGACCAGCTGGACTGGTTCTGCCTACGCCCAGAGTGCCGGTGACGATAGATACTGGCAGTTCTTCCCATACCAAGGGAGTCCATGGAGAGATGCCCCATTCAGGACTCAGCTGCGATTGCTCTTGCTGAAGTAAGGATCCCAGATTTGCTGTTTCCTGTTTTGTTTGGCTTTGGTCTCTGTATGTGCACGGGTCATGTATGTAAATGAAGTCATGGGCATTTCCATGAAGCACTTATGGAGATCAAAGGACAGTCTCCAGTGTCACTCCTTTGTTGAAACTGAGTCTTTTGTTTATTATTTGTTTGCTGGCTGTTTGGCTCGTTTCTCTCTACATGAGCCAGTCCAGCTGGCCCAAGGGCATCAGGAATTTTGTGGCTCCATCTCCTGTCTTACTGTAGGAAATCGGCATTACAGTACCAACCCCAGCTATAAAGTGTCCTTTTAAAACTCCAGTCCAGACACCCGTTGTGGGTGGATTTCTGTGTCACCTGGATTCCAAGAATGTCCAAGTGTGTTCTAGGTGGGGAGATGCTGACCAAACACCCACTGGAGGGGCCCTGAGAGCCTCACTGTTGGCTTTATTATTTGCTTTAGCTTGTGCTAGAAGACACATTTCCACTGCTCTCGTGAATTCCTTTCAGGACCTGTTAAAGAAGGATTTTCTAGCTGCTTGCCTCGGAATATCAGTCTCTGGAGACCAGAGGCTTTTTACGGCTTCTTAGAGACCTGTAAAGACAAATGGAAAAACGGAGCTGGCACCTACGTGAAATCCAAAGCTACAGGAGTTGCATCTGCTAGCTGCTGTGACTTCAATAGTTGTTGTTTCTCCTGGAGTGCTTGGTAACTGCTTTGCGTCTACCTTGATGCCATCTTCAAGAAGAATAAATGAGGGGAATCTACAGGAAAATAAGTAGTCCCATATTCTTTTTCTTTTTGCCATATAACTTTATAATTTTTTATTTATTTTACATACCAACCACATATCCCCCTCTCATCCCTCCTCCCACTCCCCCCATCTTTCTCCCCTAACCCATCCTTCATTCCCTCCTCCAACAGGGTAAGTTCTCCCATGGTGGGACAGCTAAGCCTGGTACATTCAGTTGAGGCAGGACCAAGCCTCTCCCCGCTGCATCAAGGGTGAGCAAGGTGTCCAACAACAGGTAATGGAATCCAGAAAGCCGGCTCATGCACCAGGGATAGATCCTGATCCCACTGCCAGGGGCCCCTCAAACAGACCCAGCTACACAACTGTCTCCTGTATGCAGAGGGTCTAGTCCGGTCCCATGCAGGTTCCACAGCTGTCGGTCTAAAGTTCATGAGTTCCTTTGAGTTGTCTCTTGAGTTCAGTTGTCTCTGTAGATCTCCCCATCATGATCTTGACCCCCCTTGCTCATATAATCCCTCTTCCCTCTCTTCGACTGGACTCCCAGAGCTCAGCCTGGTGCTTAGTTGTGGATCTCCGCATCTGCTTCCATCAGTTACTGGATGAGGGCTCTATGATGACAGTTAGGGTATTCACCAAGATGGTTACTAGGGTAGGACAGTTCAGTCACCCTCACCACTATTGCTAGTAGTGTAATCTGGGATCGTCCTTATGGGTTCCTGGGAATTTCCCTAGCACCAGGTTTCTCCCTTACTCCATAATGTCTCCCTCTATCAAGATATCTCTTTCATTGCTCTCCCACTCCATCCCTCCTCCAGCTAGACCATCCTGTTCCCTCATGTTCTCATCCCCCATCCCCTCCCCTCTGTTGCCCTCCTTCATCCCCAGTTTACTCATGGGGATCTCCTCTGCTTTCCCTTCCCAAGGTGATCCATGTGTCCCTCTTAGGGTCCTCCTTGTTTCCTAGCTTCTCTGGAGCTGTAGGTTGTAGTCTGCTTATCCTTTTCTTTACATCTAGTATCCACTTATGAATGAGTACATACCATGTTTGTCTTTCTGAGTCTGGGTTACCTCATGCAGAATGATATTTCTAGTTCCATCAATTTGCCTGCAAATTTCATGATGTTATTGTTTTTTACAGCTGAGTAATCCTCCATTGTGTATATGTACCACATTTTCTTTATCCATTCTTTGGTTGAGGGGCATCTAGGTTGTTTCCAGGTTCTGGTTATTACAAATAATGCTGCTATGAACATAGTTGAGCAAGTGTCCTTGTAGTATGATCGAGTATCCCTTGGGTATATAGCCATGAGTGGTATCATTGGGTCTTGAGGTAGATTGATTCCCAGTTTTCTGAGAGACTGCCAAACTGATTTCCAAAGTGGCTGTACAAGTTTGCACTCCCAGCAACAGTGGAGGAGTATTCCCCTTGCTCCACATCCTCTCCAACATAAGCTGTCATTAATGTTTTTGATCTTAGCCATTCTGACAGGTGTAAGATGGTATCTCAGAGTCATTTTGATTTGCACTTCCCTGATGGGGACATATCCTTACAGGAGTACGCCTATTCAGAAGAAGAATCTTCAAGTGCATTTTACTGTGTCTCAACAGAGGCCCAGCCTGAAGATCATTATAGAGAGGATCAATGGCCATTGCTATGAAAGTAGGACCTTATTCTTCACCCACATTTTTTTTTTTACTAGCAGTAATCTTAGAGAAGCAACATGAACTCTCTGGACATCTTGGACATCTTTCTCTGATCTGCTGTTGGAAGACACACCTCCTTCCCTGCGTCTGCGCTGCCAATGAAGTTATGTTCTGTGTTTGATCNGGTCTTGAGGCTCCAGATCAGCCACTGTTCATTAGATCTGTCAGTCACCAGTGTGAANCCACAATGCAGACAGAGAGTTAGCACCATAATTGAGGAGAGTCTGGGGACCACAGGCTGCTCTTTGAGCCAGTTCCAGGCAGAGAANGAATGACCCCTCAGTATGGCANTCTGGAAGTACCATACCCTTGTGTCACTAAGAAACAACCTGGTTCTCTCCAGCCAGTTTNCCAAGGGGTGATCTACAGTGTGGCTTGGGCTAAGATTCTTCTTCCTGATGCCTCTGAAAGACCACCACTATCCACCCAGCCATTACAGTGCATCACGAGGAAGAGATCCAAACTCACCTGGGGTGAGGCAGGTAACAATGCTAGGAAGCACAAGTCAGACCAGGCATGGACATTTCAATTCTTCGCTAATTTAGAGGAATTTCGGCTCAAACTAAAAGANGTCAGAGCTAAAAATAACAGTGTCTAGGAATAGAAAGAAAGCTCCGGGGCTAAAGCGCTGGCTGTGTAAACACGAGGATTGGAGTTCACATTCCCAGAACCCACATAAAAGTTCGGTAGTCGTGGTGGCCTGTCTGTAGCCCCAGCCCTCAGGGAGCAGAGATGGGGAATCTNCTGGGCCATCTATCCAGCTGTACTAGCCAAATCAGTGAGCTCCAGGTTCAGTGAGAGACCCTACCTCAGCAAATAATCAAAGAAGATGCCTGATGTCAACCTGGCCTACACACACACATACGTACATACATACATGCATACATACACACACACACACACACATACATACACACGCACTTGAGCATGTACACATATGCTAAAAATAAATTAAATTTTAAAAATAGCTTTGCCTCTTATATTGTTCTCATTTCCAAAGNTGCATTATTGCAGGAGGTCATAGCAAGGGTGAAAGCTCTCCCCTAGGTTTTTGCTGTATTGGAAATAAATACAGTCGTTGCTCCTGTAGTCAACATTACCCACTGGAAAGTGGAATCTGGAAATCAAGCTGCTAGACCTTCCTTCCAGGCCCAGCTCCAGCCTTAGAAGGCATCACTGGCCAACTGCCTTGTGATTTGAGGGGCTACAATATAAAACAATAAACTAAGCACCCCCACCCATCCCTGTTCTTGTCGAACAGACCTGGGGTCAGCACTTCTGCAGTCTGACTTCCTTCCTCCCTGGCCTGCAGCAGAATTTCCTGACTAGGAGTTGAAGTTGCCACCCATGGAATGGAGACAAATACCTCAGAGTGCGGTATCNAGAAGCCGCTTCTCCAAAAGCAGGGCATTGATCAGTACCTCTTGCTTGGAGGTGGCCACAGGTCAATCAGGCCATATTTCTACATTTTCATGATCTAATGCAGAGACAGTGGAAACATCAGAACATCCGGCAACTTAAACAAACAGAGAAGGAATCCAGCCTTGAGAATTACAACCGCTTGGATAGAGCCTACCAGAGAATAGGGTGGCGAGGCTGAGAGCAGACATTGCGAAGCACAGAGTGGATTTGGCCGATGAAAACCTTCATAGAGCACCATTTTACCTGTCCAGCTTTATAAACAATGTTGGCATGGGCTCAAGGCTCTGGGAGAAACGGCTGTTGGATTTAGCATCAGCCCTAAGCTCCTCATTAAGATCTTGATTGTTAGAGCTCCTGGCTTGTCCAATTACCTGTGGCAAATACGCTTGGTCCTCCATATGAACAGATGACNATAATACACCAAAGAAAGGACACAATAAATTATATGAAAGTCTGGATCCCAGACATATGAATGAGGGCTTATTTTAAAACTGACATTATACAACATTAATACAGTTTGCCATTCAGACTAATTTAGAAGCTGCTGCATCTCAGTAGCTCGGTAAATAATTGTTAAATATGTTGGATTCAAATAATGAAGAAATCCAGAAAAATCAAGAACAGAAAGAAGTGTTTAGTAAATAATGTTGAATGGGTAAGGAGATTTATCTAGAGTCAGATTCCTTGAGCTCAAATTCCCACTCTAGGACATGGGGGGAGTCCCCATTACTTTGGACAGGCTCCTTACTTACTCTTGCCTCAACTGGCTCATTTGCAAAATGTAGATGATAATTTACAAGGCAAATTTGAGGAAAATGTAAAATCAATTATTTTTAACCATTAGATAATGAAGGAGCTAGTCAGATGTTCTCACCCAGTCTTAGTTAGGGTTCCTATTGCTGTGATAAAACCCCATGGTCAAAAGCAACCTGAGGAGGAAAGGGTTTATTTTCCCTTACACTTCAGGTAACAGTCCATTATCAAAGTCAGCCAGAACAGAAATTCAAGGCACAGGCCATGAAGGAATGTTGCTTTTTGGCTTGCTCCTCATGGCTTGCTCAATACACCCCAGGACCACCTGTTCAGGGATAGCACCACCCACAGTGAGCTGGGCCCTGCCATGTCAAACAGCAATCAAGAAAATGTCCCTACAGACTTGCTCGTGGGCCAATCCAATGGAGGCATTTTCTCAGTTGAGAATTGCTCTTTCCAGATGACTGTAGCTTATAAGTTGGTGTGAAACTAACCAGCACATAACCTCAAAGAAGAGCTTGGAAGTTAAGGAACATGCAGACATTTTAAAAAGAAATTATAGGAAAAGATTGTTCTGTGAGATATAATTTTTTATAGTGTCCAACCGACTACAAACTTCTGGGCTTATCTATTTTAATGAGGAGAAAATAGCTGTAAATTTTCTGGACAAAAGTACTCAAACTAAGTCACGACTCCTCTAAGTCTGGGAACATTAGTCAACATTAAGCAATGAGGTGATCCAAAGAAATTTCTCAAGAAAGTCCTTGGGTGACCTTTGCTCCCTAATGTCACTGCAAGTGGCCACTTTTTGCTTTCATTCCAAGTTTTAGATNCTTTTCTGCCAGCATCTTAGCTATTGTGAGGATTAAATGGAGTAATATGTATAAAGCTCTTNAAAGACTACCTGCTATTGGCTCAGGAAATGGCATTAAAGTTCTTCTGACTTTTTCCAGGATAATCAGGCCACTTAATAAGCCCACATGAGGGATTCAGTGCAGAAATCAGAAAACTGTTGTCTGTAACACTAGCACTNGGAAGGGTAAAACTGGAGAGTTGCCAGTCTGGTCCACGCAGCAGATTCTAGCCAGAGAGAGATTATATCCTAGACTCCTCTCCATCTANTCTCAATAAGCCATCTTGCCTCTCCTCCCCAGTGCTTTCTTTTGTTCCCCATTGTGGTGGTTTGAATAAAAATAACCCCCATAGGTCCATAAGGAGTGGCACTATTAGGAGGTGTGGCCATTTTGGAGTAGGTGTGGCTTTGTTGGAGGAAGTGTGGCTCACAGTCTTCCTTCCCACTGCCTGCCAATCTGGATGTAAACCTCCCAGCTCCTTCTCCAGCACCATGTCTGCCTGCACGCTGTCGTGCTTCCTGCCATGATGANAATGGACTAAGCCTGTGAAACTGTAAGCCAGCCCCAATTAAATGTTTTCCTTTATAAGAGTTGCTGTGGTCATGGTGACTCTTCACAGCATTAAAAACATAAGACACCCCCCATGCATATCAGACCACCCACCTCAGGNATATCTCTCTGCTTATAGCCACTACCCACTCCTCCTTGGAAACCTCAACTTGTTCCCCCTGATTCACTGCTACAGTTTGGATCCTGAGTGTCCCCCAACGTCATATGCCTTAGAAACACATGCTGGTTTCTAGTACCAGGTACTAGAAACTCTGAGATGGAGCTTAGCCTAAGTTTGGGGTACTCTGGGAGCACATCCTTGAAGAGGACTGTGGAACCCAGGTGTCTTCTGCTTTCCTTTGCTCTGCCACAAAGTCCTGCTGTGATGTCCTGTCTCTCTACAAACCTAAATGCAATGGGACCAACCAATGAGGCACTGGGCCCCCAAAACTATGAGAGAAGACAAACTTTTGCTTTTTATAAGTTTATTTTCTTGGGCGTTTATTATGATAGAAAGCTGACCATTCTGTTACACTGATAGAACCTCTTCTCCAAGCAAGCAACTTACCTCTGTCTCCTCTCAGCTCTTACAACTCCATTCATGCCAGCAACAGGAAGTTCCCTCACACCACAGACCACACAGTTGGATGAGCTGCCAGCACTCTCTGCCTGAGATCTGGAGTTTCTCAGAGAGACTGTGTCACTTTTGTCTCTTAACTCCCAGGCTCCAGCCCTGTACCAGGCACTGTCGTGGCAGGGTGCAATCTCATACTGAGTTTTCCAGTCTCCCTCTAATGCTTTTCCTCAGATAGAGTATGGTGGTTTGAATGAGAATGGCCCCCATACGCTCATATATATGAATGTTTGGTATCAGGGAGTGGCACNACTTGAGAGGGGTTAGGAGGTGTGGCCTTGTTGAAGGAAGTGTGTCACTGGGGGTGGGCATTGAGGTTTCANAAGTTCAAGCCAGGTCCAGTGCCTCTCTCTTCCTCCTGCCTGAGGATCCAGATGCAGAACTCTCAGTTACTTTTCCAGCACCATGTCTGCCTGTGTGCTGCCATACTTCCTGCCATGATGACAATGAACCAAACTTTGGAAACCGTAAGCAACCTCAAAATAAATGTTTTCCTTCATGAGTGTTGCCATGGTCGTGATGTCTCTTCACGGCAATAGAACACTGACTAAGACATAGAGCCTACACAAGTGTTTAGCAAACCTATGTCTGATCTCAGAGTGTGAGGGTAGAGGCTAGGCCACAGTCCTCAACCTTCCCTGAGAACACGGGCAGAAATGTATATAGTGATTCAAATGTATGTAGTGACTCAAAGATTCTGAGCAAGCCCATGATATGTCCTCCCTCTCTCTCTCTCTCTCTCTCTCTCTCTCTCTCTCTTTCTCTCTCTGTCTCTCTC
>LZPO01027432.1:79978-102980 GCA_001675575.1 Neotoma lepida | reverse complement strand
CACACACGCATGCATGCACACGCATGCACACACACATGCATGCACACGCATGCATACACACACACACACGCACATGCACACTGTAATCTCAGCACTCAGTAGGCTGAGACAGGAGGATGGCAAGTTGGAGGGCGGCCAGCTTCTGCTTCATGGTAAAACTCTGAACAGAAAACAAACAAGCAAAACACAAGAAAATTAGTACAAATTATTGTTGGAAAGCACTTACCATTTTGGTCCCACTAAACAGAGAACATCTGAGAGGGCTGATTAGGACAATTAAGCAGATGTTACATAGCTGTAGGAAAAACTCAGGTCCAAACCACCTCTCAGATGGCAAACCCTTGACTGAGTGTAGTTTTCCTGTTTGGGAAAAGACATCATTTATGCCCATAGCTGAGCCCTGGGTATTTAACACATAAGATAAAACAGGGATTTGCCATGGTTTCTAAAAATTAAATGAAATACTCTCAATATGTGTGTTTGTTTCTCCAATGTCCTTTAAAACAGGTTTAAACATTTTAACTTTTGAATAGGTGATACATATTTGAGTACTAATTGTAAAAAGCACTGAAGCATTTACCCCACTCCAAGTCGGTAGATACTTATTCATTACAAATGGTTCCTTCCAAGTGTTTTTGACATATCTGTATATGTAGCTTATATGTGTGTACATACACATTTTGTATTTTTATTCACCTATTTCTTGCCCGTTTCCCCCTTATAACAATATAATGTATGTCTTACTTGGAGTTTCTGTTGCTATGAAGAGACACCATGACCACTGTAACTCTTATAAAGGAAAACATTTAATTGAGGTGGCAGCTTATAGCTTCAGAGGTTTAGTCCATTGTCATCATGGTGGGACATGGCAGCACACAGGCAGACGTGGTGCTGGGGCTGAGAGTCCTACATCTTGATAGGCAGGCAACAGGAAGTGAACTGAGGCATTGGGCATGGCTTGAGCATATATGAGATCACAAAACCCACTTCCACAGTGACACACTTCCTCCAACAAGACTACACCTACTCCACACCTCCTAATAGTGCCACTCCCTTTGGGGGCCATTTTCTTTCAAACCACCACAATGTATATAATCTTTCATCTTGTGACATCAAATATTTACCCATTCATTTTTGTTTCATAGTGACATTTCATTGTAAGTGCTCTGTAATCTATCTGACCTGTGCTTTGTTGATAACATTAAGTAGTGCTTATTTACATGATTAAATAATAACTCAACAATTCATTGATAACAAACTATTTGTGCTAGGTAAGAGAGATGCTCACTGGTCCCCTGGATAAACACTGCCGCACACTGAGCTATATCCCAGCCACCNGCAGATGAGATGCCCACCCTTAACCCCTGAGCTCAGCTTATTATAAAATGGATTGATCTTTTTCAGTCTGAAATGAGAGCATTTTCTACTAGATTAACTTGAAACTCTCTCTTTTAGTGAATTAATACTGGGCTTCCCCCTAACACACATGCACACACACACACACACACACATCTTTTTATTGGATTGTTAGATTTTTTAAACAGATTTATAAGAACTCTTTCTATATTTGAATATTTATACTAATATATGGAAATATTTCAATTATAATTTTTAAACAGATTTATAAGAACTCTTTCTATATTTGAATATTTATACTAATATATGGCTAGCATAAGTTATGGTTTACAGTAAATATAAAACATGTACTAGATTTCTTATACAAATAATGGAAATATTTCAATTATAACATTGTATATCACTTATTGAAAGGAAAATACATTAGATTTGTCCAGCTAAACACAATATATTACTAAAATGAATTTCACATTTTTACCACTTACCCTGACTCTAGTGCTAGAGAATGTGGAGAGTAGAAACTGTCTTGCATTTGCATCTCTGTTGGGTAGTATAGCTCCAACCAGCAGGAATTTAATTCTTTGTCAAGGTTGTTAAAATGGTTTCTATTTACAATGTTGTATACTATTCCTGAGTTCCGATCCTGCTGTTTGGGTTTGCTTCCCGGGGAACACCGACTGTTGGCANGTGCATTGTTCTGTCTATTGNTCATCTACATGTAACATCACATGACCCCTTTGAACTTCCTGTGTGTTCTTTCCACGCACTTTTTCCCAATCCCTGTTTCCTGTTCCGTCATCCACGCTCCTGGCAAAGCCGAGACTCCTGTGTAGAGTTTCCGTTTTGGCCTCCGTGTCTCGGGTTATTTTCTCATGTCTCCCTGGGCTCTGCTGTCACAGGGTTGTTTCCTATGAAGTGGCATCTAGATTGCTTCACCCATTTTTTTTTTATAAATGCATTTGGTTGAAAATTTTAAGCTGCCTCATGAGACATTTTTCTCACAACCATTCCTGGACCACTTCTTTCCTCTTGAAGTCTCCCTTCTTTAATATCTTTGTGTAGAGCCTACACGGGGTTCCCTTTAGCTTAGTCACCATGGAGTAAAGCTTTGCNGAACAGCTAATTTTTTATAACAGAATTACACCATTCCCACTTCCCTTTCCTCGCATGTGCCCCCAGCCTCTCTTTAATGTGACATGAGCCAGTTGTTTTTAAAAGACTTCTATGATAGAGAAACTCCAGTCCTCAGGAAGGGGACGGTGGGTGTCCTGGCCTCATTTCCTGTAGTCAAATGGTCTCCGGAACTCTGGGCCATTCAAAGGAGCTTGCTGTTCTCTGGCACACTACAGCCAACGTCATCTTACCTNGTTTTCCTCGAAACCTTTCCAGTGATGCTCAGGATGTTCCCCTCCAGCTGGCGTGCCATTCCTTCCATAGAACAAGGGCTAGTGAAGCACAGCCACCAGCTCCCTGCCTATTTATAGAAATGGTTTTATGGGACTAGGTCCTGCCATCTTTTTATGATGTGTGGCTGTTTTAGCACTACAGTGGCAGTTAGATCGTCATGGTATAGACTATATGTCTCAGAAAGCAAAATACTTACCACCCAACTATTTAAGAAAAAAAATCACTAGTGCCCTTGTAAAATACTGGGTTTACATTTTAGTATCTGGCTTGGAACGATGTAGAAGATGGAGGCATGAGCTGTGATGTTTCAAAGGGAAGTTTGAGAGTCCCTCAAAAAAGCTATTAGGCGGCTGGTAAGACTGCTCAGTGCTTAAGAGCATGGGATGCTCTACCACAAGGACCCGGGTTTAATTCCCAGCATCCATGTGGCCCCTCACAATCATCTGTAAAACTCCAGCCTCAGGGGATCCAGCACCCTCTTCTGACTTCATTAATCAAGAAAATGCCCTATAGATTTGCAGNCTGATGGATGCATTTGCTCAATTGAGGTTCCTCCTCCTAGATAACTCTAGCTTATTCAAGTTAATAAAAAAAACAAATAAAGACACTAAGTATTATTTACACATATATTGGGCTATTTTTAAGTAAATTATTTTTTTTAAATCTTTTATGTAGTTGTATATTTATCAAAACTATAGTACTCAAATATCCTTGCAGAGTGTAGTTATATTTTTTAATTAAAGTAATGTAAAATTTAAGTGGGGGGAAATCGCCACCATAAGTACATTATTTGGTGCCATATCAGTCTGGTTTTTGCCTTTTGTTGTTCTACTTTGGGGAAAAGATAGATTGGGAAAAACCTGAAGTGAGAGAAATAGAGAGGGTGCAGGGAGAAACAGTGGGAATGGAATGTCAAAAACTTTGAAAGGCTACCATGAGGAGAAAAGATAGGGAAATGTGCATTGGCTGGGGTCTTCCCACCTCACGCCCAAGGACAGCCCAAGGTGTCACATGGCTTAGTCTCACTCTGCAGTTTTTGTTCTCCATGGTAGTGAGTGCCGAGCCAGCCCAGTCTGAGGTTGTTGAAGTTTATTTTGAGAAAGACATTTTTCAAAAGAAAGGTGGGGTTTATCAGAAGCAGCAAAAGCTAGAGGGCCCAAAGAATAGACAGGTGTGTTGACAAATGTTGACTGCTGGCCACCCAGAGAAGACCTTTGAATGGAGAAGATGGAGATCTGTTACACCAGAGGTGGGACAGCGAGTGTTTTAGCTCTTACTAAAGCCTACATACTTGTTAGTCTTTCTGGCACTGTAACAAAATGTCTTCGATAACATAAAAGGGAGAGTCCCACCCCCCAAAGACNCCANCCCTTCCAACCATACCACCAGTGGGCAAGCAAGCCTTTAACATGTGAGCCCTTGCTGGGCATTCTAGATCCAAATTGCTCAAATGAGAATTGCTGATATTCTTGCTCAGTTTTTGTTAAAAAAAAAATCACAGCTTTAAAAGTCTTTCTTCACTTTAACAGGAAAAAGAAAATCTGTAGAGCCAGACCTAGNATGCCAGCCTATGATCCCTGCACTTGGGAGACTGAGGCAGGNGGATTGTAAATCTGAGTCCAGCTTAGGCTATGTAGTGAGACCCTATCCAAACAATAGACAACAGCTACAACAAAAACAGAAACCGTGAAAAGGAAGACAGAGAAGTCACAAAGAAAAGCNGATACACTATATTGGGTTACATTTTAAATTAGAAGGGGTTTTAGAGGCACATGCCTTTAATCCCAGCAGTTAGAAGACTGAGGCAGTAGAATTGCTGTGAGTTCAAGGTAACCTGAACCACATAACAATATTATGCCTCAACACACACACTCACATACACACATACACACATACACACACACACACACACACACACACANACACACACACACTAAATTATAAGGTACATAAGTAAAATAGTTATGTTGAGGACATTTCTTAAAATGGGACCAACTCCCAGATTCTCAGTCAATTCTGCAAGTCTGGAAACTTGTCTACTTACTCGACTAATCTGAGCATGAAAATGACAACAGTGGTTTGATAGACAGTCAGATGATAAAGCTTGGCCAGTCTTCCTCGCCAGTTCCCTGTCCCTGGGAGGTATTAATCACTGAGGCTTTTGCCTTGTAACAGAAACTTTGAAAGGAAAACCTAAAAAATTAGTTTCCCAGCTGGAGGAAGCGAGAGAGCTTCACTCAATCTATTCCAGAAAACACGGACACCTGGGAACTGAACACTTCTTTCTGTTGGAGCCCGAAGATAATCTCGTTAGGAGCGCTGTGTGCACTGGGGGTGATAAACTGAGCTGTCGTCTAACCTGTTGCATAATTTTCCTTCTAAAATTCCTTCACACTAGACATAATGACCCCACCATTTCATCTACCAACTGGCTGATTAAACGAAGTAAGAAAAGATTCCTAGCTGGTCTCAGAAGGGTGAGAGTCCACCTGCCTGAGGGACTGAGATTTCCTGACAGCTTCTTCTAGACTTCAGTTGGGCCAGCCTGCTTTCAGTCTTCTGTCCACCAAGGAGAGGCTGCTCAGGCCAAAGGAGAAGCAGTTCTCCAAGAAGCCTGTAACCCAAGATGGAGACACTTAGCCAAAATCAAGTATTTTGTGTTTTTTCTTTGTGGTAGAACTAACTCTCAGTGATGACTCCTGAAGCAGTCTGTCCTGAAAGGTCCCCCAGAAGCCAGCAGAGAGCTCTTCTCAGTGTCTCTGAAGCCCGAGTACACTGAGACAGAAAGTCCAAGTTCAGTGTAGAAAATTCATCCAAATAAATAAAGTTTGTTCAAAAAGAAAAAAAAGTACAATATACATATTTTTTTAGGAAAAAAATGTGAACAACCTGGAGAACTGCTTGTGACAAGATGTTCCATTAGATGATCCTCTCAGCCAGCAGCTGCAAGACAGATTGGTGACCCCAGCAGCTGGCTCAAGGTGACAGGGGCAACAGTTGATTCCTCTGTGCCGATTTCGTATTATGAGTTCCAGGAGGGCCTACATACAGCCCACATGGACTCTGGCTAGAGATCCTTCAACTCATTCTCACACCTTNTAGAAGCTGCCCTTAGAAACAAAGACCACACTCCCTGGAGAATGTCCCCGGGACCAGCCTTGCCCCAGATGCCCCCCTCCTCCCTCTACAGACTCAGTGTCATCTAGCAATGTGCACTAACGTCACTTTTCATACGAAGCTAACATTGGTTCTGACATCAACCCAGAGTTCCAAGCTCTTAAAGAACAGCCAGTTCAATGAAGCACAATGTTTCTTATAATCAAATATTGTCTTCACATTCTAAAAGAAGGGAACATTTTGACAGCAGAGAAAAGTCAAGAAGAGTAAGCACACATGTCTGTTAGAAAGAAAGAGGCCGGAGCCTTCTTCCCAGTGCAGTTAGCTCTGCAGGACAACTGGTCCTGTTTCCCCGGGCCTTCTCCTTGTCTCCATAAGGCAGCAGACTATGTCAGGATGTGCTCCCATCTACCCACTGCATTAGGGGAAAATCCACAGGGACTTCCTGCAGCAGGAACTGATGAAGGGGGAGGCATTTCACTGTTTCCTGTAATCCATCACCACCCACAGCTCAGTAGTGTGTACTTTTAAGGGACCTTAGGTGGTCTTCAACTGTTGTGAATTTTTTCATTTATTTAAAAGTTTTGCAAAATTTATATTAAATATTATTAAATGCCCCCCCAAGAATCTCAAATCTTTACAGCACCATGGAATGTCAAAGAACTTAATAATGTTTGTTTTTCAATGAACCCAAAAGTTCATAAATAGTGTGACTNAAAAAGGATTCTGAACATCCTAAAATAACTAGAGCCAGTGAAAGTCTCAAGATGACTGGGCTGCGTGCAGGAAGGTATGTGTGTGCATATTAGTGCATATGTATACCTACATGCATGTGTGTATGTGGTACATATGTGTGTGTATACGTGTGTGTGTGTGTGTGTGTGTGTGTGTGTGTGTGTAGTGTGAGCTGGAAGCAAGCACCCTCAGTGTGAGCCCCACTTTTACTAGGTCTCCCAAACTTCCTTTAGTTTCTCTGACCCCTGTAGAAGAGCTCTGTACTTCCGGACCTTCATGGAGACATCCAACAGGAAGGGTAAACAGACTCAGAAAGCTTAGACAGAAACTGGATGTTAAGGACTCAGCCTTCAAAGTACCAGAGATGAGACAAAGAGAGGCGTAGANGTAGAAGTTCCATCTACCTAAAACAAGCCCTGGGGCCCAAGGACCACATACTGCCCTGAGCAGAGCCCCATATGCACTCTCCTGTAGGCAGAATTCCTACTTGCTTAACAGAAATGCTTACAGTGGCCTGGGATCTCCTATTCCAAAGGGCTGTGAGGGTTGGAATTTCTGAGGGAATTTTTCTCACCTGTAATATGTTCCTAGCATCGATGACTGTGTTTGGCTCGGGCTGATACTCCCTCCTCAGCATTGCCAGCCTTGGAGTCAGCGCTGTGTGGTCTGGGGATGCTGAGCTGATCAGGTAGAGAGAGACACAAGGGGATAGCTGGATAGGGCACTGGAGGGACCGAGGCGACCCCAGCTTTTGTTTCAAATCTAAGAGGAAGGTGACTGCCACAGCACCCACTTCTGACCTTTCTTTACCAACAACCCTCTTTAAATGGAAGTACTACTTGAAAATCACTTAAACGATGCAGAAAATGACATGGGAGAATTGTCACTGGAGCCCAGATTCAGGGGCCACCAGAGGCTTTGCTAGTTCTACCTGCTCTGAGAAAGTCCCTGTGAGAACTCAGAACAAGATGGACTTGACAGACACCCTTCCAAATCCCACATCTTCTTAGTCTGGGTAAGTGTCATAGAAGCCCCACTGGGACATGTGAGGTGAGCATCCTAACGAGCTTCACCGTCATTAGAGAGGATGGAAGAGGCAAGGATGGCCATGGCCCATCCACAGCTCACCCTCATGAGCACACAGAGACCCTTACAAATACATCTGACCCAGCACAGACTGATGCCATGGGCACTTTGGCACAACAGCATTAACTCTGTGGAATAAAACATCTTTCAGCCAATCACAACAGAGCTTCAAGGTAGGGCTTGTTGCTGTGGGTGAGTAGTTAGGTATAGGCGTATACATCTCCATGCAGTTTATAGAGCAAAAGACAAACATTTAAAGAACAGATACAAGGCTGGAGAGATGGCACAGTTTCCTCAGCACTGACAGCTCTTGCAGAGGACCTGGGTTTGGTCCCCAAAACTCACATGGTGGCTCACAACTGTCTAGAACTCCAGTTCCAGGACATCCAACACCCTCTTCAAGTCTCCAGAAGCAGCACGCACACACGGTGCACATATATACATGCAGGCAAATATTCAAACACAAATTAAAAACAAATGAACATTAAAAATAAAGTGGCAGATAAAAATTGTCACTTGAAAATGGGGACTATAGAATGACAAGGAAAAGAGACAACTTAAAATTAAAACTTTTTTTTCTTAAAGTTATATTTGAGCTGTTCCTTGTGAAAAAAAACCACCTGCCCGAAAAAGATAAAAAACCAAATAACGTCTTCCTCTTTCCTCTGAGCCATCTGGAGTAGACACCAGAAGTCATTGGTATGATAACCTGAGAGCTGCAGCATGTGACATNCACTTACATGATGCAGCTGGTGCTGGATACCCTGGGAAGAAACCTGACTTTCAGTATCCTCTCTTAGATAACTAGAAAGTCCTTGAGGGTTGGGAAAATGCCTCATTAGGCAAAGTTCTTGTCTTGATTATTGGAGGAGCTGAGTTCGATCCCTAGAACCTACCTTAAAAACTTGATGTGATGGTGCACTTATAATCCCAGTATGAGGGAGGCAGAGACAGGCAGATTCCTGATGTTCTCTTGCCAGCAGGTCTAGGCTAATTGGTGATCCCCAGGCCAATGAGAGACAATGTCTCAAAACGAACAAGGTAGATGACTCTGAAGGAATAACACTTGAGGTTGACCTATGGCTTGCACAGGTATGTACACTCTTATATATGTGTACATGCACGCATGCGCGCGCACACACACACACACACACACACTCCTTGCACTTTGTTGGCATTTTAATTTTTTTTCTCTTTTTGACTCTCATATATGTATACAAATTATAATCATATTTACCCATTTTCTCCTCCAACTCTTCCCACATTCTCCCAACACAGCCTCCTACAAATTTCATGTCTTTTTCCTGCTGCCTCTATGTGCATGGGTATGGGGCTGGTCCCTGGGACACTGAAAACATAGTAGTAGTCATGTCCATGAGAAAGAACAATTCTCTCTTCCTCAGTATTGCCAATAGCTCTTGAGTAAGGGGCAGAACNGGAGATCATCTACTCCATCCATGATGGGATTTGGACTAGCTTGATCTTAGGCAGGTAACCACAGCCGCTGTTAGGTCATAATTGCTATAGCCATGCCATGTCCAAAAGACAGCATTTCCTAGCTCTCNTCATCTCCTATTCTCAGCACTTAAACATCTCTTCATTGACCACTACCCACTTCAAAAAGAAGCTTTTATGACCAAGGTTGAGAGCAGCTCACGTCTGACAGCATGAGGAGCTGGGTGGGTGGTGGAAGTTTGGGCCAGATGTTCAGAGACTGGGGACCTATTACCTGTAGACTCCAGGAGCTAGGCAGGCTGGGAAAGGTTGGTATTGGAATATTTTATTCAACACAGAAATGCTTTAAGGTAAATTATAGAGGTCTTTAGATAAAATGTTAAAAGCGAAGACCCTGGATTACATAGTAAAATAAACAAAGGTTATGTTCTACAGCCCAACCATCCTAAGAAACATAATTCATTCTTATAATGTATTTATTTCTTATAAATTATGCTTAATTTCTCTGTAAGATTGGATTGAAAAGCTTTAGGAACTTTCTCCCCAATATTTATTTTCTTCAATATGAACAGCAAATGTTATTTTTTTGAACTTCTAAGTAAGTAATCACTTATATTAAAAAAGCCTAGGCCACATATTTCATGCATAGAATAATATAAAGCACAAACATGGAGTCTTAGGTGATATATATTTAAATTANATTGAACTTCAACTTGGGAACTTTTTAGATTAGCAAAGGGGCACTAGTCGCATCTGGCAGGAAATCAAAGAAACAGTATTTTTTAGTCTAGTTTCAACTTCAAAAAAGGCCTAAGAAACGGAAACGGCTCTCTCTGCAGCTAGTTGAGCAATGTCAGTGTTACCGCTGTGTTTTGAAAGGTCTCTGGTGAGATGAAAATGTGAAATTAACATAAAAGGACAGAACCACATTTGAAAATGTGAAGTTCATGATGCCTGTGGCATGGATTAGATGAAGAGGAATTCACACACGGACAATACAAGGGAATGCTTTCACTTTGGTTTTATGGAAAATTTTGATGGTAGTCATTTTTGTTACTATCTTGGTTACTCTTATTTTGTCACGACAAAACACCATNATCAAGGAAACTTACAAAAGAAAGCCTCTAGTTGGAGGCTTGCTTACAGTTTCAGAGGGTTAGAGTCCAAGAACATCATGGCAGAGAGCATGGCATCAGGCAGACATGGCACTAAGCAGCAGCTGAGAGACCCACAGACACAAGACAGAGAGAGAGATAGCTAATTGGAAATGGCATAGACTCTGAAACCTCAAAGCTCACTCCCAAATGACACACTTCTTCCAACAAGGCCACACTGCCTAATCATTCCCAAACAGTTCTACCAAGTGGGGACCATGCATTCAAATATTTGAGCCTATGGGGACTATTCTCATTCAAATCACCACAGTTACCTAGAATTTAAAGACTGAAGAATTATCTGGACATGAATACTATTAATAGATTTTATAAAAANTCTTTCAAGAAATTGACATTGCAAAAAAATAATATTAAGCAAATAGAAGTAGACTCAGTGGGGCCTTAGCTTTCCTCTACAACCCAAGCTAGTCTCAGTCCGGAAAAGCTGAGGACCATGGTTGATGGAGTGCTGATCCACAAAGACCATCCATCCATCCATCCATCTTCATCATTTGTCCTTCCATCCATCCATTTATTTATGCACTCATCATTCATCCACCCATCCATCAATTATTTATCTACCCATCTTTTTCTCCTCTCTTAATGAATCTCTCATTTCTTCTGTGAAGCGGTAAAGCCACCAGTGAGTAGTTTATTTGAGAAACATACTGCCAGACTGATTTGGGAGGTATTGCCCTTTGTCCCAGAGAAAAACCTGAAATTTGTGATAAACTTCTCATTATTATAGCTCAAAGTTAAAAGTCCCCTTGGATGATATGATACNACAATCATCACTACTAAGCCCATTTGAGGACATGGGAGCTATCTAATCACTACTTAGAGCTGTATGTCACTCTAAAGTTTCTCATTTCTATGGATACACACACTGTTAACAGAGATCCTCTGTTCTCAAGAGATCTTTCCAACCTGTATTTCAGTCAACTAAATTAGGGGAAGAAAACGAGGAGAGAATGGTGGGAAATCATTTGTTTGTTGATACAGGAAATTACACACGCACAAAAGCACACACCTACCAAATTGCTATTTTCTCATCTTCAGTTATTCCATGTTGGTTAGATCAACTGTTAAGACGACTCAGTCACCAAGGCATAAGGAAATGACAGGCCTGCTGTCCTGTGTATGTAAAGGGCATGGTGGCTTGCAATAGTGCCATGATCACGTGAGGTGGGGATGTTGAGCAGTGCTCTAGATGCCTACCTCAGGTACATGTGAATCTGTGAACATTTGTGGCTGATAGAGACAGCATTTCTTTCACAGCAAGTCTCAGAGGAAAATGGCAAAACAATGTTCAGGGTAATAATCAGAAATTATAGCCCCATTTCCTTGAGAATGTTTGACACTACTAAACAGAGAAGTTTCTCTCTTTTATGGAAAATTCCTAAATTGGTTTTGAAAACAGATATTGTTTCTTTTTTTCTTTCTTTTTCTTTTTTCATTTCTTTTTCTTTGTGGGGGGNGGGCAGTTTTCAAGTCAAGGTTTTTCTGTGTAGTCCTGGCTGTCCTGGAACTCTCTGTAGACCAGGCTGGCCTCAAACTCATAGAGATCTGCCTGCCTCTGCTCCTGAGTGCTGGGACTAAAGGCGTGTGCCACCACTGCCTGGCTAACATTCTTAAGATGCTATCAAAAGAAATGTAAAATTCAAAATATAGAGCAATGCAGATTTAACTTTAATTAAACAGAAGTGTGAGGAAGTTATATAAAGAAGGTTTATCTCATTCTTACCCCTCCTTTATTTCAGTCAAAATTTCAAGAAAATGGACAGAAGGTGCTCACATTCTCCCTGGACGTGATGTTCACCCAATGTAAGCAGAAACAGTACTCCTGCCCTGGATACCGAGTGTTCAATTCTGAAAGTTACAGCTAGTTAAGTATCTACCAAATACCATGAAACCTGAGACTGGGCAGCGGAGCAAGAGAGTAGGTGGGAAAGTGGAGGGAAAGAACCAGAGACCAACATCTGTTAACTTTACTTACGCATAAAAAAATATTTAGATGTAAAAATCATAATGCAATTCAGTCTTATGAATGCCTTTGGCTACAAATTCTGCACCAGACGCTCCAAGAGACAGAGAGGGGCTGAGAGAAGACTGAGGATTAAGAGATGAGAGAAAACTAGCTTGGAGGCTTGCCTGTGATTGCTTTTCCAAGAGCCCTCGTGGCACCAGGGTTTCCAGGCCGTTAGAAAGTGGGAGCATGACGCTTTTCATTAGATCGGGTCTAAAACCAACCAAGCTGGTGTAATGATCCTAGCAGGGGAGATGATGGCACCCCCAACACACACATTTCCCAAATCACTTTACTGTGTTCTTCATGTTTGGGTTACAGCCCCAGCCTCCTCTGTATACTTCCACCCCTCTCCACCCTCCTTCCATGCTCAGGACTCTTCTCCCACCCAGTCCCTCTCTCCATGTTTTCCAAGCTTGTGCTGTGCTCTAAACTCTCAAGTTACATTCTGAGCTACGTCCACACAAGAGGAGGGAAAGAGACTTTGCAGAGTCTCTTTTGTACCAACTGAAGCCAAAACTGTTCTCTGCAACTTGTTTCTGGGCTCACTGGGAATTTGTTTTTCTGCCAGATACCCTTACGCTCCACAGACATTTCCTAATCCATCTTTACAAAAATGAAGGTGAAACCATGATCATTATAGTTTTCATCAAGGCCAGGAGGGAAGAATTAGTGAGACTTCTGTGCCAGGAAAGGTTTCTTCTAGCCTTGGAAGTGTCTCCTGACTTAGGAGTGTAAGCACAAAGCAGACATGAGCTTTTCTATAGGAAGTGACATCGGGGTAAGCAATGCCAGGACTGTGGTGAGTCTTTAGTCATAACACAGAACACTGTGCTCCCCGATGAAGAGCCCCCAGGTGATACTCAACTTCTTGGTTGAGTTCTACTGAATCACATGTCTTGAAACTCATGGATCCTTGGGATTTATCATTATTTCAGATAGATTTACTGCACAGGGATCTGGCACTAGAGAAGGAAGAAATGTGGAAAGGGGGCCAACTGCTGAGAGGGATTTTAAGATGTGGAAGATCTGATGCATGCAGTCCAACATTCTGTCTAACACAAGAATCTCAATGGTTGCCTAGCCACTGAAGGCAATCATTTAAGTCGAGGAAACCAATCCACTTTAGGAAGAAACTGTGTGTCTTAGAGTTTCTACTGCTGTGATAAAACACCAAAGCAACTTGGAGAGAGAGGTTTATTTTATCTTACAGTTCCAGCAGCATGAGGAAAGCCTGGGAAGGAGCTCAAACTGGGCAGGAACCTAGAGGCAGGAGCTGATGCAGAGGCCATGGAGCAGTGATGCTTACTGGCTTGCTCCCTATAGCTTACTCAGCCTACTTTCTTATAGAGGACCATCATCCCAGGGGTGGCACTCTCCAGTCTGCCTGCCACTTCAATCTCTAATTTTTTAAGCACAGTGTCTCCTTCTTTCCTACCTATATTTTCTCCTTCTTCTTCTTGCTTATAAGAACATGGAGGGAGCCAGGCAGTGGTGGCGCACGCCTTTAATCCCAGCACTCAGGAGGCAGAGGCAGGCGGATCATTTTGAGTTCGAGGCCAGCCTGGGCTACCGAGTGAGTTCCAGGAAAGGCGCCAAAGCTACACAGTCAAACCCTGTCTCAAAAAAAAAAACAAAAACAACAACAACAACAAAAAAAGAACTGTCTTCAGCAGGCTCATATATATGAACCCATTGTCTCCAGTGGAGACACTATTTGTGGGTGCTGAAGGAAGTAGGCCCCACTCCCTTTTTCTTTCTCTGCTTCCAGATTGGATGTGAAAGTGTGGTCATTTTGCATCCTGCTTCTGCTGCTATACCTTCCCTGCCATTACTGACACTATCCTGCTAGAAACAAAATATAAAATAAACCCTTTCTTCCTTAAGTTGTTTTTGGTCATGGTATTTTATCATTGCATATTAATCTTTGTGCATATATATCTTTGAAGTCTTATTTCATCACCTTCTGTGGAAAAATCCTCTTGTACACTGTAAAGATTTGTCACTTGAATTGGTTTAATAAAACACTGTTTGGCCAGTAGCCAGGCAGAACGTATAGACAGAGTGACCAAACTAAGAATGTTGGCAAGAGGAGTGGTGGAATCAGGAGTTTCCAGCCAGACACAGAGGAAGTAAGATGAGAATGTCATACTGAGAAAAGGTACCAAGACATGTGGCTAAACATAGATAAAAACTATGGGTTAATTTAAGTGTAAAAACTAGTTAGTAATAAGCCTGAGCTACCAGCTGAGCATTTATAAGTAATATTAAGCCAATATTAAGCCTCTGAGTCAATAATTTGGGAAGTGGCTTCTGAGTATTTGGGAGTTGCCGGCAGGACAGAAATTTGTGCCTACAAACAACACAGATAGTTGCATTTTTTTTTCATCTTTTTTTTAAAATTAATTAATTAATTTATTTTAACATTAAAAAGATCTTCCACTCCTTTTACATACCAACCTCAGATTCCCCTCTCCTCCCTCCTCCCACCCCACCAGTTTCCCCTCTCCTCCCTCTTCCTGCCCCACCAGCTCCCTCCCTCAACCCNACATGGAGGGGCTTTCAGTGTCCCACTCAGATAATCCAAGTCTCATCACAATAACCTTAAGATAATATTCATAAGTTCCCTTAATTAGGATACAAACATATCTTTTGGAGATGCCCCATTTAGTTATGGCAACATAATCAATACATCTACAAACATTTGAAACCATTACAAAAGCAATCTAAAAGAAAGAAAGAACAGAAGGGAGGGAGGAAAGGAAGGAGGGAAGAAGGGTGGGAGAAGCAATAAGAATTGGTCAGAGTGATGTGTGTGTGTGCGTGTGTGTGTGTATGTGTGTGTGCTTGCATATTTATGTACCTGTACATGCATGCATGTTGCTAAGGACTGAAATTAGGGCCTTATACATGCTAGCAAGCATGATACCTATAATCTTACAAAGGATACTATTTTTATTAAAGGAGCATGCATATGCTGTCTCTTATACACATCTAGATGTGTATAAGAGACAGGTGTGTATGTGTGTGTGCTTGCATATTTATGTACCTGTACATGCATGCATGTTGCTAAGGACTGAAATTAGGGCCTTATACATGCTAGCAAGCATGATACCTATAATCTTACAAAGGATACTATTTTTATTAAAGGAGCATGCATATGTGTGCAAAAGGAAAGTTGGTGAGTATGTGGGAAGGGCAATCTCCAGGGCATGAGTAACTACCAGCCTCATGTGGGATCTGGACAGGTCCTCCTAGAGGCAGTAGGGAGCTCAGAGTGTATGGGTACAGAGGAAGGGTTGGTAGTTCTACAGTAAGACAGTAAGCATGCCCGTCCAATGGCTTTCATTGTCTCTGTGTGCTCAGAAGCCAAGCCACACACTGAGAATGAGGACATCAGAGGAAGGCAGCTTGAGAAAGTGTGCAACAGCCTCCAGAAGTGAACAGTTGAAGACAGCAGTGAATTGTCTCTTGAATTTCCTCCAATAGTACTACAATATAGAAGTATAATGCAAGTTGCTTAGAGAGCCTTGTGTTTTCTAGTAACCATATTGAAAGTTTTCTTTTAAAGGTATACTTAGATATATAACATATGTGTGCAGTGTTTGTGTGTGGCATCTTTATGTAGTATGGGGGTGTGTACATGAGGATGCAGGTACATGGGATGCAGAGGCCAAAGGAAGACATGAGGTGTTTCCCTTGATCACTTTCTATCGTCTTTTCTGAGACACGGTCTCTCGCTGAACCTGAAGCTCACTGTTTTGACTGGGCTGGCTGCCAGTCAGCTCCCAAGACCAGCCTGTCCCTGCTCCCTAATGCAGGGGTTGCAGGCATTCATAGCTATACCTGGCTTTTATATGGGTATTTGGAGATTTGAACACCAGCCCTCTTGCTTTCATAGCAAGCGTTCTTATACCTAGCTCCTCTAATAACCCATTTTATTCAACCCAACATGTTCAAACCATTATCATTTTAACATGCAATTAGTCATAAGATATACTTAGGTATTTTAAGTCCCCTCTGCTAGCAGCAAAAGCACTGAGGGCTCCTGGGAAAAGGACAAAGGGACCTAGCAGCATGTACAGCAAATGTACATGAACAGACGTGTGCAGGTAAATGATCATAATAAATACTGACAAGAGAGATGACTCCAAAGCTCAGAGTTAGGTGGGGAGGTGTAAAAAGACAGCAAGGACCAAAGGACTTTCCAAACTTGTTGCTATGCAACAGACACAGAAATGTAGGATTCCTGCCCTCAGAAGGTTGACCTCAGCAGCAGATGTGCCAATTAGCCAGATTGTTAAAGACAATGTGTGATACGTGCCAGAACTGAAGCATGAACTGTGCTCCAACCAAATTAAGACAGGAGGAAGTCATTTCCAGAAGGGTGACACAACGTTCAAAGGGAATAGAAGGTCAGTCAGGTCCCAAAGGATGAGGGGGGTTTTAGTCATCTCTGGGAATCATGGTACAAAGTGAAGGGGGAAATCACAAGCTCAGATAGAAAAAGCAAAAAATACTCAATATGTATTAGAATAAGAGTAAAAAATAACCATGTTCATCAAGAAAATGATTCATTGAAATGAAGTAGGCTGCCTTCAAAATGATGATGTGCCTGTCTTTAAAGAGGAGTTCTGGAATTGAGGTTGGCTTGGTTGGTAGGGTGCTTACCCAGCACTCTTACACACAAAGTCCTGATACCAACTTCTGTCCTAGTCGGTGTTCTATTGCTGTGAAGAGACACCATGACCATGGCAGCTCTTATAAAGGAAAGCATTTAATTGGAGCTTGCTTACTGTCTCAGAGGTTTAGTCCAGTATCCTCATGGCAAGGAGCATGGCAGCATGTGGGCGGACATGGTAGTTGAGAGTTCTACATCTGGATCCAAAGGTAGCAGGAAGACAGAGAGCAAACTAGGCTTGGCTTGGGCTTCTGAAACCCAAAAGTCCACCCCCAGTGACACACTTCCAACAAGGCCACACCTACTTCAACCAGGGCACACCTCCTAATCCCTGTCAAAGTAGCACCACTCCCGAATGATCAAACATTCAAATATATGAGCATATGGGGGCCATTCCTAGTCAAACAACCACAGAAAAATTAACACTAATATTCCTCAAATTATTCTACAAAATAGAAACTGAATGAACATTATCTAATTCATTGTATGAGGCCACAATAACACTGATATCTAAACAATACAACAACACAACAAGGGAATTACAGACCAATCTCCTTTATGAACATAGATGCAAAAATTCTCAGCAAAATACTTACAAACTGAATCCATGAAAGCACAAAAAAGATTTTTTTGCCATGATCTAGTAGGCTTTATCCCTAACATACAGGGAGGTTTCAACATACATAAATCAAAAAAATGTAATTACCATGTAAACACATTGAAAGACCAAAATCAAATAATCATTTAATTAGGTGAGGAAAGGTCTTTGACAAAATCCAACATCCCTTCATGATAAAAGTTCTGGAAAGACTAGGAATACAAGGAACATATCCAGACATAATAAAGGCAAGTCACAGCAAGCCCACAGTCAACATCATTTTAAATGGAGAGAAAAATTAAAGCATTTCTGCTAAAATCAGGAACAAGAAAAGGTTGTCCACTCTCTCTATACTTATTCAATATAGTACTTGAAGGTTAGCTAGAGCAGTAAGACAACTGAAGGAGATCAAGGGGATATAAGAAGAAAAGGAAGAAGTCAAAGTATCTTTATTTCCAGATGATATGATTTTATACACAAATGATCCTACAAACTCCACCAGGTAACTTCTACTGGTGGGAAACACTTTCAGGAAAGTAGCAAGATTCAGAATTAACACACAAGAATCAGTGTTCTTCCTATATACAAATGACAAATGGACTGACAAATCAGGGAAGCAATACCTTTCAACACAGCATCAAAAAATACCTTGGGTTAACTCTAACCAAACAAGTTAAAGACCTGTATAATAAAAACCTAAAAACATTGAAGAAAGAAATTGAAGCAAATACCAGAAGATGGAAAGATCTCCCATGCTCGTGGATCAGTAAGATTAATATAGTGAAAATGGCTGTCTTTCCAAAAGCAATCTACAGATTACACTCAATGTCCATCAAAATTCCAACACAATTCTTCATAGATATTGAAAGAACCATTTTCAACTTCAGTTGAAAACACACACACACACAAAACCCTAGGATTCGCTAAAATAATCCTGAATAATAAAAACTGCTGGAGGTATCACTATCCCCAATTTCAGGTTGCACTACAGAGTTATTGTAATAAAAACTGCATGGTATTGGCATGAAAATAGACATATTCAATGGAATCAAATGGAAGACCCAAACATAAATCCACACACCTATGACAAAGAAGACAGAAATACACACTGGAAGAAAGACAGCATCTTCAATAAATGGTGCTAGTCAAACTGGACAGCTGCATATAGAGGATGCAAACAGATTCATCTTTATCACCCTGTGTAAAACTCAATTCCAATTGGATCAAGGACCTCAGCATATGATCAGATGCCCTCAATCTGATAGAGCAGAACGTGGGAAATAGTCTTGGACTAATTGTCACAGGAAGAGACTTTCTAAACAGGACACCAATGGCACAGGCTCTAAAATCAACAATAATTAATATTAATAATAAATGGGACCTCATGAACCTGCAAAGCTTCTGTATGGCAAAGGGTACCATCATTTGGTCAAAGCATCAGACTACAGAGTGGGCAAAGAACTTAACCAAGTATACACCTGATAGAGGTTTAACATATAAAATATATAAAGAACTAAAAAACTGGTTATAAACAAAACAACCCAATTAAAAAATTAGGTACAGAACTAAGAAGACAGTTCTCAAAAGATGAAATACAAATACTGAGGAACAAATGCTCAATATCCTTAATCATCATGGAAATACAAATCAAAGCTTCCTGAGAGCTCATCTTATACCAGTCAAAAAGTCAGTAAAACAAATGACAGCTCATGTTTGTAGGGAAAAAACATTTAATTGGGCCTGGCTTATAGTTCAGGGGTTTAGTCCATTACCGTCATGGCAGGAAGCATGGTAACATGCAGCAGACACGGTGCTGGAGAAGGAGCTGAGAGTTCTACATCCAGATCTATAGGCAGCAAGAAGTGAACTGGCTTGAGATTCTGACACCTCAAAGCACACCCCTTAGTGATACACTTCCTCCAACAAAAGGTCACACCTCCTAATAGTGCCACTCCCTATGAGCCTATGGGGGCCATTTTGTTTCAAGCCACCACATGTAGAGATGGGAGAGACTGGAATGAGAGGGTTAAACAGAACAGAGGAGGGAAGAAGGAAATGAAGGTAACACAGGGAAAGACAGCTAACACTAGGGGCCATTTGAGGGGGGAGACATATGGAAGCCTACTATAGTAGAAGCTTCTTAAAATATATACATATATGAAAGAAATCTAAATGGAGTCACCAAATAACAGGGGTGGGGGAGCCCCAACCAGACATTTCTTGCCACTAAGTGAAAGGTGCCAGGAACGGGTTACATCTCATTGAGTTGTTGTCCCAAGGGGCTCCATGTAAACTCCCAAACAACTCAAGCTATTGTCACGGCTATTGACTGTTCTTCACAAACTGATGGTGAGATCTTATTGCTGAAGACAACATTTACAGATCTCACTGAACATGGAGAAATGGAGCTGCTGCCTTCCTAGAGCCTTCGCCCCTACTGATAGTGTTCATGGTACTGGAAGGTACTCTGCACACTACCAAAGGAGAAAGATAAACACCCACCCAGCTGAAAATCCTGCAATCTATAATGGTGACCTAACTGCATGGTGTGCTGGTGCAATAGTGCTACAAAAAAACCGTGAGAGTAACCAACCACCATCTAATTGGATTTAAGACCCCTTCCGTGAGAAGGCACCCATGCTTGTTACTGCTTGGGTAGCCAAGAACCTGAGACCTTAGATAGGCCAGGAACCTAAAAGAAAACCAAATACTACTGTTCTGCTGAAGAAACATAGCAATAAAATGACTCTTAACAACATTGCGCTATACCTATAGATCAGTGTCTAGTTCAGCCATCATCAGAGAAGCCTCCTCCTATAGTAGAAGGGAACTAATGCAGAGACACACAACTGGACAGTGTGCAGAGAGTAGGAGACTTTGGAACATTCGTTCCTAACTGGTATATCTTCATCAAACCTTTCCACTCAGGGCTTGGGGGAATATGTGGAAGAGGAGGGGGGAAAGATTTTAAGAACTAGAGGGAACGGATGACTTCAAGGAAACTGTCTTCCAGACACAACAAGACTGACCACCTATGAACTCCCAGAGACTGTGGCAGCATGCACAGTTTCTACACAGGTCCAAGTCAGATGGGGTCCCAGCACTGAGAGAGGGAAGTGGACAGAAGATCACCTCTCTAACCAAGAAGCTATCTTCAGTTGACAATCTCTTACAAAGGAAAAATTGGCTTTCTCCCATTGAGTCTCACGATACAAACCACACTAATGGCAGGCCCCATGTCTAGCAGTAGATGGTCACACAAAACAAACTCAATGGTATTTTTGGAGGGTTTTTTGCCTCATATTACTTTGTTTGGGCATTTTTTTGTCTTATGTGTATATTATGGTTTATGATTTTATGTTTTATCTGAGAGGAGATGGGGGAGGGGAAAACATTGTAATATATTGTATGAAAAAATATTTTCAATAAAAGAGGCTTTGCTTGTTACTAACACTTATTTTAGACTGACACACCTCACTACACAGACCCAGTTATTAATTCTTTCAAAAGCAAGCCATTCATATACACTGTGATCTTCCTCCCTCCTAACCTGGCACTGCTTCCACAACAGACTTCTACAGCACAGCAAGGCCCTTTTAAGCTCAGATACAGTCATCATTGAACAATAGAAAGCATGTGTAGATAACTGTTACCAAAAATAAGAATGAAACCACCTTCTCTTTCCAGATCCAAATGTTGGATTGTGTGAGAACTGCTCGAGTGCCCACTCCTTCTTTCTTTTCTCAGCACTTTGCTATCTCAATTGGAATATTTAGAAACAGTAAGAGAAGCTAGATGTTTCCACGTTTAATAGTATGTACTTGTATTTACATCTCATATAAGCTTGGTGCCCCATGGTTCGTCATTTTAAATGTACAGATTAGTACATGGGGGTACAACGTTTAGAAGCAGCTCTTCCTGCACAGTGGTAAATTACAAATGACAGGGCTGGACTCCCAATGACTGACACCTATAGTTCTATGCATAAAGAGCACTGTCACTGCATATAGTAAAGTGCCCAACAAACAATGTGTCAGTTACTAAATGTCCCATTCACTCAAAATAATGTGAAGAGCTATGTCCTTCTACTATACAAGTCTGTATTAACCCTTATAGCCCACAATAATACAAATATAGATTCAAATATCATTCAGTCAATACCAATGCTTAATATGGTTAATAAATATATACACACACATATATATATATATACAATCCAATTAGCTCCACAAAGAGAAATATATTTCAGTCAGAAAATCAGCAGTAAGTCAACATACTTAGAAAATATACACTACAACTTTAAAAATATGTGCACTAGCATGCTATAATGCTGAAGGCTCCAGGTGCTCTTGGGCAGACGTAGACATGAACTATCAATTCCTTTTGGGAACACCCATTAGGAAGGTGAAGGATCCAGTTCTCTCAGCAGGGCCAGCTGCAGTCTGGCTGTCTCTCATGCTCATACATCTGGGAGATTCTGTAAGATCTGTCTCAAGGAAGCGCAGGCAACCACATGGGCATCCGATGGGAGATTAGCAAGTGACTGGATCAACTTCTTCACGATGGTCTTCAGACACTGGTGGGCAGCATTCAAGTCTCTGTCGAACTGCTGTCCTTCAATCTGCAGAGCCAGGTGACTGCAGATGTTTCTAAACTCAACACTATCCTGCAACAAGCAGCAGACAGGCGGGAAGTTAGAGTGATGATGGGAACACTGGTTGTGCTTCCCTTGCCTGATTTCCAGATTTTTCTCAGAGAAGCACCCTCTCCATCCTTAGCTATACGAAAGTGGTTTGACCAAAGCTGACCCAACCCCACCTCTAGGTCCATGAAAGTGCATGACACCCGGTGAAGTGACCTGGTCAGGAATGACAAAATGACCACACCCAGTCAAGTGACTGGGTCAGGTACAGGTGACCAACATATACCACTGGTCCCCCTGCTACTGGACAGGAAGAGAGAAGCTCTTTTTGACCAGCCTTACTTGGAAACATTTTGTAACCTGTAGGACCAAGTACTAATGAGGATGGCTCCAAAACAAAAAAGGCAGCTGAAAGAGATTAAAAGTGATTGACTCTAATAACCTTTCTTGACTATACGGATCCAGCTACAGTCGAGCAGGGAACTCCAGGATTTCTCATCTAGCTGAGTTAATGAAACAGCCGTTTTTACTGAAGCTAGCTGAAGCCAAGTTTCTGTTACTTAAGAAAGCCATGACAAACACACAAATAGCCTGTGTTCTTACTGTTCCATATTTATCATGCTCAAGATTCCACAATAGAATTTACTATGCAATGGACGTGGCCTCCAGAAATGGCCAGCATGGGCTACACAGTGAGATGCCAGTCTCAAAACACTTAAGAAGCCCAAACTGGTAGATCATACAA
>LZPO01027432.1:68176-79588 GCA_001675575.1 Neotoma lepida | reverse complement strand
AAAAAATTACAGAAAGTTCCTAAGCAAAGAATTAAAAAAATAAATAGCTTAGGGAAAAAAAGCATAAAATGCCACCACCACCTCCGACTTCCCTAGCAACGGAAAGAAGGGCTGAGAGTTAATGTGAAGGTTGGGGAGTGGGAGATTTGAATGAGAAGGGCCCTGCAGGCTCATACATTTGACTGCTTGGTCCTTAGTTGGTGGAACTGTTTGAGGGGGACTAGGAGGTGTGGCTTTGTTGGAGGTGTGTCACTGGGGGTGGCTTTGAGGTTTCAAAAGGCCACACCATTCCCAGTTAGTTCTCCTTCTCTGCCTCGTGGTTGTTGTTTCGACACGTCAGCTCTCAGCTACCGCTCCAGCACGGTGCCTGCCTGCCTGCTGCCGTGCTCCCACCATGATGGCCATGGACTCGCCCTCTGAAACTGTAAGCGCCCAATAAACTCTTTCTTTTGTAAGTTTCCTTGATCATGGTGACTCTTCTAAGTCACTAGGAGAATGAGGGGCCAATGTGTCTTCCTAATTCTGCATAGAAGAAGGAACTATTTTCCTCAAAAGAAAACACTGTCACTTGAATAAAAGGATTTGGGCTTCTGCTTATTTTTCCTGGGAAACAAAACGAATAGAATTCCCTGCTGTGCAGCAGGGCCTGCGTGAGAGCCTGGAGCTGAGGCAGGAGAGTGTATTGCTGTCCCTCAATGCCAGCATGCACAGATGCAGAACTTGGCTTAACCTTCCCTGCAAAGCAGCCTTGCCTTCCAACCTTCATGTGTTTCTCCTCTCTGCTCAGAAGGTGCTAGGGTCTCCCAGGACCATCTTCCCACAGTTGATGGGGCAACCTACACTGCAGAATCATATTGCTTGGAGTGAGAAAGTCACTATGGATGGTTTCCCCCAAATCCACCTCAAGGAAAACTGTCCAGTTGCTCTACAGAAGGAATCCAACTGAGTACAAAGTGAAAGGACCAAAGAAGACATGTCATGGGAATGGCTGAGACCTGTGCTGATGTGCGCCTGTTCATTCCTAACCAAGTTTAAAATGCCCTGAAAAATAAACCCAGCTGGCAGGTGGTGGCGGCACATGCCTTTAATCCCAGCACTCGGGAGATAGAGGCAGGAGGAGGATCTCTGTGAGTTTGAGGCCAGCCTGGTCTGCAGAGGGAGTTCCAGGACAGCCAGAGCTGTTACGCAGAAAAACCCTATCTCAAAAAAACAAACAACAACAAAGAAAATGAAAATAATAAAATAAAATAGACCCATGGATCTGAAACCTGAAGTTGATTTCACATTTACTTATGTAAAGACTCAAATAGGGCATCTTTGGGGGAGATTATAGAGGTTTCTAGCTGGTTCTGGAGGGCCTGACCAAATTGCAGACTTCTAGTGAATTCTGCAAGGTCTCTTATTTGATTAGCCTAGTATAGTCTTTTCTTTTAACCCTTTCTAAAATAAAGGAACAGTCAATGAAAACAAATGATTGGGAATCAGCTTTCCACTGGACTCTTACTCCAGGGGGAGGAGAAATAAAACAGGTGATTTCTCCTCTTTCTAGAAGGGCTGAATGCCAACTCTGAATACATCAATCATTGTCCTCAATCAACTTAATGCTGCTCCTGCTAGGGAAGACTGGAATCCCAAGACATGAGGTCAAGCCTCCTTAGATGCTTTGTGGCTTTTAGTAGAAACACACAAGATCAATACTGGCCATGATCTCACTCTCAGTGCCTTCCATTTGATGACAAACCATATTCTCCTGTGACTGTTATATAGGAAGTGACAGACGCTCCCAAAAATGATGCAATATCCTACAGCGCTTTGAGCTCTTTGTCAGAGTTAGAACCACATACCCGAGGAACTGAAAACAGTTTTGGGAGCCTCTAAAGCATTTTGTAATCCAGACTCTGCCTATGAAATGTGTCGATGGCTACAGTGGCACAAACTGAAGGTTCTATGGATTTTTTTCAAGTGCATTGAGATTCCTCTCCTACATCTTAACTAATCTAGTGGGGTAGCAGTCTAACCCTGTTTAACACAGCTAATAAAGTAGCAAACTTATTTTAAATGTGCATCAAACTATGTGACTTGACTACACTGGATGAAGTCAAGGAGACGTGTTTCCCTGTCTTTAAAACGCTGATAATGCAGTAAGGAGAATGGGCACAAGATCATCTATCCAAACATGCAGTGAAAATTGATAAGCTCTATAGTGAGAGGAGGAAGCCCTGGTGAGTGTGTATTTTGACATTAGCATGGCCTGTGGAGGACTCCCAAGGCCTTGGACTCATGGGACAGTTGGCAAAGCCATTACCCACAAGGACCAAGCTCAAGATGGGTAGTAAAGGTCTCCTCCGGGGTCTGTATATACGAATGTTTATGAACCGTTGGACAGTGTGCAAAGACTGGCAACTGCAACTTCTTCCTCCAGATATGTATATATAGCCTGAGACTGCTTGCCTACAGAGATGGGACTAGCTAACTCCTCCCTTGTGCTGTACCTAAGAAACATGCTAAGGTTCCAGGTCAAGGCAGAAGAAGGCAACCAGCAGCTTCACTCTACACGTATCTGTGTAACTTTTGTTAATTCTCTCACTGCTCCTAACCATGGTACCTGGACCCAAGCCACATGGGACACAGCAGAGGGCCATGGGGAAATTGCAGAGATTGAACCCTCTTGAAGAACAGACTTTTACACACTTAGAATCAATGCCCATTCTAGGGTCCCTACAAAGCTGGGTGGGTCCTTTCTACTATGTACCCTATGCGTTCCTGTCAAAAATTCATTCAGATACACTAGAGAAACCTGTGCTCATACAGTGAAATTACTTTAAGAAGATTACAGTTTCATTTATTTATCATTATTGTAAGTGTATTAGGATGTATATATGTGTGTTTGTGTACACACTGATGTGCACATGCCAGAATGCATGTGGAGGTTGTGGGGAGGGCAACTTTTGGCAGTCCGTTCTCTCCTTCCATCACAGGTTTGGGGGATTAAACTCAGATCATAAGGCTTGCATGCCAAAGGTTTTTACCCACTAAGCCAACTCTCCAGTCTAACACTATTTTTAAAAGCAACTGTTTATTATTATTATTATTATTATTATTATTATTATTATTATCAGAACTCTGTCTTGTAATAGGTAAAACAGCCTTCTCCAAAGATTCCAAAGATAACATACTAATTCTTAGCACCTGTGAATATGTTACTCAGTATGACCATCAGGCCTTCGTGGGTGTCAGGATGGGCCTCCCTTTGAGCAGACAGAGGCCATTCTCTCAGGAGCAAAGCAATCGCCATCAACACTCTGGTTCTGCCCTTTGATAGGTCACCCTTAGACAATCTATTTTATCTATGGAGAATGCATTTTCTCATCTGTAAAATATAATTAATAATAGCTGGCACAGAGAACTGTCTGTGCTGTGTGCAGCCACCCCTGCTCATCAGTGGCCTGCCCAGGGCATTCTCCCTTCCTCAGCTCCTATTCAGTATGAAGAAAGCCTCTTAGGAACACTGCTGCCCTAAAGCTTTCTTGCATCATATATTGTGTTTATTAATAATGCATATGTCTGGAATGTTTGAACAGTATTTTTTTAAACCTGAAAAGAAGTATGGCTTCAAGTTCTTTGCCCCTGTAATGGCCATAAAAAGGAGAAGTTAAACCCTTTTCAGAATCTTACTGAAAATACACTCCCCTCGGAACTGAAGGTTTGAAGACAGGAGGCATCTGTCAGCGGGAGCCAGCTTCGGGGCTTGCTTTCTGAAAGCAGCACTGATGGGTAATAAATCCAGAAGTACAGTGTGATGTCACAGGCTCTTAAATGCAGATGATGCTTAAACAACCTACAAGTGGATGCGGGTACATGTTCACGTGGGTGTGTAAATGTGTGTGGAAGACAGAGATTGATGTTAAGTGTCTTCCTCATCACTGTGTGTGTGTGTGTGTGTGTGTATATGTGTGTATTATGGATGTGTAAATGTGTGTGAAGGATAGAGACTGATGTCAGGTATCTTCCTCAATCACTGTGTGTGTGTGTGTGTGTGTGTGTGTGTGTGTGAGATGGGTGTTGTGTGTACAGTGTATATTTATTAGTGTGCATGTGTACATGTGGGTCTGCATTCATGACTACATGGAGGCCAGAGGTTGACATTAGATATTTTTCTTCAGTTGTTCTCCACCTTTATTTTGGGGGACAGGGTCTCTCAGTGAACCTGAACCCATCAATCTGGGTAGACTGGCAGGCCAATGGACTTCAGGCATCACCTGTCTCTACTCAGCCATGCACTAGGCTTACAGCACATGCCACGCTGCCTGGCTTTTCCTTGAGATCTGGAGATCCGAACTCAGGTCTTCCCCGTGCCTGTGCAGCACTTTACCAACTGAGCCATCTCCCTACCCCTCTACCTTTAAAAATATATATTTATATTTTACATGTACCGATGTTTTGTTTGCATGTATGTCTGTGTACATGCATTCGGGCCAAAAGAGGTTTCAGATACCCTGAAACTGGGGTGATAGATGGTTGTGAATTGCCCTGTGGGTGATGGGAATTGAACTCAAGTCTTCTGGAAGAGCAGCCAGTGCTCTTAACCTCTGAGTCATCGCTCCAGCCCCACCCCATTCTTTTTTGAAACAAGGTCTCTCACTGATCCTGGAACTCATTGATTCAGCTAGGCTAGCTGGCTGGCAAACTTCAGGATGCTCCTGTTTCTGCCTCCCAGTATGGAACTGCAGACACACACTACCATTTTTCACATGGGGTGAAAGTAAGAGCCTCTATGTGCAGGGTAAGCACTTTACCACTGATGCATTGCCTCAAGCCCCTAAGGTGATACTTTTACCTGCCATGTCACCTCCAAAGTCACTTAGAGATCTGCATAACTTCAGTTGGAAACCTACTGATGTCAGAATTAAGTTCAATCTTTTCAAGATGGTCACATCCCAAGCTAGAGTTCCAATGACCTCATGAGCCTCTTTCTTCCTGTTTTCCCCACATCCCTTTCTAACTGTATCTACAGAGAGCAGGAAGGACAGGAAGAGAGGCAGACAGGAAGGCAAAGAAAATGGTGAGGAGGCTGTGCCTCAGAGACAGAGATACACATGGAGGCAGAGGCAGAAGCAGAAAAAGAAGATAGTACTGTTGATCTTCAGAGACACAGTACTGAAGATAAAGAGATCATATACCCTGGAGTAGACTTGCCTCCTGGCATCCATCTGGGAGGACTGGGCCTGTTCCCACCCCAGTGCCATCGCCTTTCATCCTATCTATGCCTTGTTGCACTCAAGAAGAGAAGAACCCTTTCCTGGGTTTCTTGGGGAACACCTTGTCCTTAAACATCTGCCTAGCCAGCACACCAGCTCCTCCTCTGCAACCCAGGGCAGTGCTAACAACAAACATGACCCCAGACCCATTAGGATTCTCCACAGCACATGTATCAGTGGAATGGGAATGGTATTATCTGCAAGAGAGGAAGACTGGGAACTTCCCCAACCTCACCTGGCTCATCAGCATCCGGCTTGCAACTCCAAGGTCACAAAGCCATGCTCACATAAATTTGTAACTGTGCATCAATGAAATACGCAGTGCAGAAGCTGAGTCTGTACCGATCACCATAAAGAATCCATCGTCTACAGGAAATTCAGCATTTTTACTTGTGGTGGGTCATAATGAAGCCTCTTCATGCTCCAGCTTCGGGTATGGCACCATTTACAGTGGGAAAGTTCAGTGAAAAGCGCTTTTGTGAAGAGTGCAAATGACTCTGGTGTGCTTATGGCGATCAAACCCTGCCTGAGTTCCTGCCCAGTAGCCAAGCAGAACTCTGTCTTGGAACATTCTGGCTTCTTTCCCCAACATTTCATTTCAGAAAGCTTTCATGTTATTTCCACTATAAACTATTATAAACCTGTAAATAAACCAGCCATTGGACCACAAAAGCACAATTTTGTCTCAAGTAACAAGCAGTCTCCTAGCTGTGGCTACTGACAGCCATGAACTTTCATTTCTTCAGCAGTATCGCAGTGCGGTGTACTCTTGCAATGGCCCCTTGTACCTTGCCCAGGATATTAATCAGCCCTCTGCCCAGGTTCCAAGTTGTACATTAGCCTTTTTAGCCAGTGCTGTTACTCCATTGACAGAGCTTGTGTTCAAGAGGCCCTTATGTAAGTACCTAATGCTAAGTCATGAGGCCTCTGTCATTCACCTTACCACACACAGACATTGCACTGTCCCATGTCATCACAGGGGTAAATGCAGTGCAATGGGGTTAGAGAGGGCGAGTGTTCTCATGACTTTTCACTGTACATGGTTATTAACTGTCCTAGTTTACTGTTATTGTAGTTAATCTCTTACTTACCTAATTTATAGATTCAACTTAATCATAATGTACCTATAGGAAAACACAGAGCGTATTCAGTAGGGCTGAGCACTCTTCTCCGTAGAAAGTGTTAAACAGGGACAAGTGAAGGATTCATTTCAATAAGACAAGAAAGAACCCACCGGAGGGAAACGTTGATTTGTCTGTGATGATAAGAAAGGTGGGTGGAAGAAATAGGGAGATGGCTCAGTCGGCACAGTGCTTTCTGGGTAAGCATGAGAACCTGAGTTCAGATCCTCAGCACCCGTGTTAAAACAAAACAAACAAAACACCAGGTGAGTAGTAACACCTTTCTGATCCCAGGGCCAAGGAAGCAGGGACAAGAGGATCCCTGGGGCTTACTAGTCAGCCTATCTGGCCAAACTAGTGAGCTTCAGGTTTAGTGAGAGATGCTGTCTCAAAAAAAAAAAAAGGTGGTGAGAAACTGAGGAAGATACCTGACATTGATCTGTGGTCTCCACATGCCCATGTATGTACACAGCATGAACACACACACACACACACACACACACATACCACATACATCACACATTCACACATTCCACATACACCACACACACACCACACAGACACAGACACACACACACATACTACACACACCACACACACACCACACACAGACACAGACCCACACACACATACACACCACACACACACCACATACATCACACATACACACATTCTACATACACTACACACACACTACACAGACACAGACACAGACACAGACACACACACACACACACACACACACACACACACACACAAATGCAATAGTTCAGAGGGAAAGGAAGATATTTTGGTCCATTGGCCTCAATTTTCCCAGAAGATGAGTAAGAGCTAGATGAAGACACCTGGAAAGGGGTAAAGTATGCGTAGGACCTTACGTCACCCAGAAATGTCTAAAGGATTGCCCAGGATGGGTGGCCACTGTACTGAACAAAACACCACAATCTCAGTACCAGTGGCCTTAGGGTTCTTGTTCGGGCAGCCTCAGAACATTGCCACTGACCTTTCTCACCCTGAAACCCACCCACCTGTGACTGACCTCTCTAGTATTTTCTACGGTTATAGAATGGCATGCAGGCCTTTCCCCTGCCCGGCCCCAAGTGTCCAGAATCACTTTTGTCCTTCTTCCAAACTGAACTCCTTACAGCTGCCAGCCACATCAATGCTTGTAGTTTGAATCACACAGCGCCCTCTGCCCCCCGTTGGAAAGCAAACAGTCATTTTTTAAAAAGAGAAGAAGAATTTGCTTCTCCCAAGCCGCCTTCATAGATTGCCTTTGGTAAAACAGATCATTCAGCATTTCCAGCTGCCAGTCTGTCTGTGTCCTGCAGCTCTGACATCACACTGCTGTAGTTGTTGTTTTTACTCTTTAGGGGCCCACCACCCAGCTCCCAAATAAATACGTGGAAACTGATTCTTATGAATGCCCAGCCTTAGCTTGGCTTGTTTCTAGCCAGCTTTTCTAACTTATCCGGTTTCTCTTTAACTACCTCTGGGCTTTTTACCTTTCTTTATTCTATGTATCTTTCTTTCCTACATACTCCATGGCTAACTGTGTGGCTGGACCCTGGTACCCTCCTCTCCTCCTTTTCTCCCTCCTCCTCTTCTCTCTCTTCCCTAGATTTCTCCTATTTATTCTCTCTGCCTGCCAGCCCCACCTATTTCTCGCTCCTGCCTTGCTATGGGCTCTTTATTAGACCAATCAGGTGTTTTAGATGGGCAAAGTATCACAGCTTTACAGAGTTAAACAAATGCAACACATCTTTGCGCCATTAAACAAATATTCCACAGCATAAACAAATGTAACACATTAAACTAATATTCCACAACACACTGCTATGGCTTGAATATGAAAAACACTATGGGCTCCCGTTCTGAGTGTTCTCCAGTGAATGGCTCTACTTGAATTAGGTATGAACAGCTTTTAGAGAGTGGGTCCTACATGGTGGAGGTAGGGTTTTGAAGACTGAAAACCATCCCTAACCCTCACCTACCCATCCCCTACCCTGCTTACGAGTCTCCCTGATGTCTGACCACCAAGAAGTTCTTCCACCATTCCTTCCCCCAGAGGATGGACCAAAATATTTTTGCGACTGTAATCCAAAAATAAATCTGTCACTGGGCAAATAACTCAGTGGGTGAGTAAAGAGGTGAAGGCTAGGTCAAAATAAATCTCTCCTCCTTTAAGTTACTTCCATCAGGCTTTTGGTCATAGTGACCCCAAAGCAACTAATATACACACTAATGTGTTTTAATATTACACAGCACTTTCAGAAATTTCATCAGTTCTGAGATACACATTTTTTATAACTTAAACTCAATGAAATTAGTATGTAATTCACAATCAATGATAGGTCATATATTGGCAGAATTTAAATTTTTCTTGGAGGAAAAAAAGGAAGAGAGAGAGATACCCCTGCGTTAGACATTGCTTGGTGGTGTTTGATTTGAATTTTTTACAGCCTATGATGCAACTTAATATAGTACATGTTTTCCAAACTTTGGCTTGTAGAGTAAGAACAGCATCAACCCTTAAGGAATGCACCAAGCTCTCCTCAACACCCCATCTCCTCTGGACTCCCAAGTGGTTGGACAAGATGATGCCCCTGGCCACAACTTGAGAGCCAGCAGGTCCCAAAACAATTGTGACCTTAAGACAATGTCCCAGTTTGCTTTCTGTTGCTGTGATAAACACAATGACCAAAAGTAACCTGAGAAGGAAAGGGTTTATTTCAGCTTACAGTTTACAGCCATTCATGAAGGAGTCAGGGCAGGAACTTGAGGCAGGAACTGAAGCAAAGTCCATGGAGGAACCATGGTTACTAGCTTGCTCCCTATGACTTGTTCAGCTAGCTTTCATATACAACCTAGGACCAGCTGCCCAATGGTGGCACTGCCCAGTGGGTTGTGGGCTCTCCCCTCCACTCCCCTCTCACATCAATCATTAGTTCAGAAAATGCCCCCACAGACTTGCCTACAGTCAACCTGACGGAGGCATTTTCTCAGTTGAANTTCTCTCTTCTCCGATGACCCCAGCTTGTCAAGTCAATGAAATCTAACCAGCACAATTAGGTTAGTTAATGGTAAGGCCAGGACTGGACCCCAAAACCCTAGACCCCAGTTATCTCAGCTCTCTTCCCAGTTCTGCCCCATACACATCAGTTGACTCAGCAGGAGTCCCTGTTACTATTAGCAAGCCTGTCAACACCTGGAACCACCTGCCCTCAGCCGACTTTATGAGGATTTAGGTTCTCTGTCAGGTCTCTGCACTCTGTGAGGAACTGGATTTATGCAAAATAATTGTGATTCACGAGCGTGAAGGAACTTTAAATAAACGTGGATGACGCTGTCATAATATATGCCGCTGGGGACTTAAAGTGTACTTAAGGTTATAAGCTTGGAGGAGGAGGTAGGGGCAGCTGACTTCCACAGGTATTAAAATGATTTATGTGACAAGTAGGTCTTGACAAAGCTTCTTCCTCCTCATCCTGCACCCCGAGCCCCCCCACCACACACACACCCATCCTGGTCCAAGTCTAGTTAGTCGTGCAGACCCCAGGTGGTGGGTTCTCAAGCTCTCTGTCCCACATGCCAGTCCTCAGTGCTTGTCTCCTTTTGCCCCTTCCCCCGTCCACAGCAGGTTGACCACACCCTGCTTGGACCCTTGTGGCCCCATTCACTCCATCCAGCCACTGCAGGCCAAGGGGANAGGTGTAACAGACTCACCTTCAGGTGGATGGGGAAGGGCCGCTCTTGCTGGAGAGGCCCAAGCAAAGTCTGCTCCACGCTGACGAGCTCCGAGGTCGAGTCCACCACGCGGGCCAGAGCGCTGCGCATCGCCATCCGTGCCAAGGTGCAGGGCCCGCGGTCCCGGGGGAAGGGCAGCAGCTCGGCGCCCCCCTCTGCTCCTCGCAGCCCGCCTGCCTCGGGGGAGCTCCGCGCTCCCGCGACCCCGCGTCCCAGGCCCCGCCGGGTCCGCATCTGGCCTGAGCGACGAGCTTGGGCGACGGGCACGTGGTCCGGGCCGCGCGGGCTTCCGGGGGCGCTAGGACCGTCGCCCCAGCCCCACTCCTGCTGTAGCAGCTGCAGGGTCTGCAGAGCCACCATTTGATGGCTGATGGAAGCCACTAAGGGCGCGGGGCTGGCCATGGCCGGCTGGCAGCTGGCGCTGACGAGCAGGTGGAGTGCAGGAGAAGGAGCCTAGCGGCGATTGGGGTCGCAGGGTCACATTTTTCTAACTCCTGGCTCTCCCCCCGGCCTCCACGTCCCTCCTCGGCGTGTGTGGCCCGCCCCGCCCCCGGCCCGCAGGTGGTGACCCGAGCTTGCCCCTGCATTCAGTTCCAGGCAGAATGGGCTCAAAATGACCCAAAGCTGCCTGAAGCTTGCTCGGTGAGCGCTTGAACATCAGCCAGATGCTGAGCTCTGCTTCTTCCGCCTCTCAGGGCTTTGGTGGGGAAACGCGCTGCTTTGTGCGGATGTATCTATCCCCAGATACCCCGCCCCCTTCTTCCCTGAAGGATGCCAGCCAAGGACGGNTTAAGGCAGTGGAGGTCCCGCGTGTAGGGTATCACCGNGAGCCAAAGTGCCCAGAGCTCCCGCCAAAACTCACAAAGGACACTGTTGGAGTCCCCTCCCTTCCCTGGGGGCATTTTCAGAAACTCCTTGAACTAGCCTTTAGGCCTTGCAGACAGACCCCCAAACAAAATATGTGGACACTGTATCTTAAAGTTCAGCCCTTGTTGCTCGGTTCCCCGCAGGTACTGACATCCCAGATGCAGAAATGGGGTGGAGGAGGAGTTGGTACGACTTGCTTCTGAAGCCCAAGTCTGGCGCTGCCCAAATGAGGAGCTTGACTGTTTTGTGTGGAAGGACTCAGGCAGCAAAGTCAAAGGTCAATCCTCTTGTGGAGCATGAACCTCAGGACAGCTGTATAAATATTCATTTTTAATTACACCAAACATGGCGGTCTCCTTTAAGTAGTGTGAAAGGATTGGTAACTTTAATCTTTTTAGATTGGCAGTCATCAGTGGGTT
>LZPO01027432.1:52864-65435 GCA_001675575.1 Neotoma lepida | reverse complement strand
AAAAGCTCAGTGAGTGAGAACAGTGCCCCACCTGTCAATGGACAAAGAAGAGTATTACTACATGGACAGGAGTTCCAGCACTTCTTTTACCTCAAAGGTCCGCAGGCTCCTTCCCCACATGAGCCAAAGATGCCAGTGTTAATGCAGGATGTTTGAGAAGCTGGGCTCAGAAAGGATAGAAGGGAACAGGTGTCCAGAGTCGCCCTCAAAGGACTCATCAGAGCCCAGATGTGTTTGAGCCCTGCTTATATTCTTTGGCACTTTTCTCCAAAAGGGATCCAAGAGAATTCCAGAAATGGAGCCAGCCATTAACCTTCAACGCACCCTGGAGAAGTTCACAGAGTGGGGCAAAACAAAGCATGTCCAAAGAGGCCAAAGTGTTCTTGCTGAATACAAACCACAGAGGAGGACCACAGAGGAGAAGCAGATGCTGAAGAGACACGCCAAGATAGGAAAAGGTATGGTGAAGGAGGAACAAAGANGGGAAAGGTGCAGGCAGAAGAAGACAAAGCAAGAAAGACTGAGTTCCCTTTGTACATATGTAACTGCAGTGTTTGAAGACTCCAAGTCGTAAAAGTGCAGAAGAAGTTCTAACNTCAGCCTAAACATTTGATTTTCAGTAAAGAAAAAGCGAGAGGGGGATGCAGTCTTGCCATGAAACTGCTAAATTGCCAAGAACAATCTTACACGGGTCAATGTGCTCTCAGAACATCATGTACACACACACACTGCCTTCTCAGATCCTATTAGGTTGATGACTTGGTGGATCTGAGTAAAGAGAAAGGTAAGGATGGGTGCAGAGAGCATCGTGACTTGATAGAAAGTGTCTCCCAAAAGGATGTGTCAAAGGGGTTGACTTTGTCAACTGGATTTGAAGGTCTCTAANCTTCATGAAAAGAAAATGTCACCACTTGTCAGTTTAGGATCACCGTGTATTTCATATTCTAGTAACTTCCACTTGAGTGCAATAGAAAGAACTAGGCTGGGCAAATAGTGGCTCATCCCTTTAATCCCAGCACTTGGGAGCCAGAGGCAGGTGAGTCTCTGAGTTTGAGACCAACCTGTTTACATAACAAGTTCCATACCAGTCAAGGCTACATATGGAGACCCTGTTTATTAAAAGAGGAGGAAAAAGAGAAATGAAAAATAAAATACTTGACTTGTGTTGACATATATATATACATATATACATACATACATACATACATACATACATCATACATCATACATACTCTTGGTCCCTGATGGATTTTCTTTAAAATTCATGGTTGAGCAGCCACTGGGGTTGGTTCTGTTGATTCTGTGTACTCCTCCTCTATGTNTCCAAGGCTCCTAGTCCTGTTAGTATAACGAATAAGAAGGGATGGGTTGGGGCACACAGCTCTTTAGTTTGGCTTATGCTATGTATGCTCCATAGACAGAAATCCATAGAGTCAAAAGCTCATACTGGAAGATTCCATAGACTCTCCCAACTTAAGCCCTACCTGAAGGGGATGAGAGCAGGGCTGGGCTGGACAACTGGCAAAGCCTTCCCACCTCCCCTCTCTGCTCCCAGGAAAACAAGGGACGTCATCAAATCTATTTATGTTGTTTGTTTAGTCATTTTAATCATTTTTTTGCAAAGTATTATTGAGAATGGTTTGAGAAGTTGGAACAAGGTAAAAGATACTACAAAAGAAATTTGTTAAATATCTCCAAAGTTAACCTTTTCTCCCCCTTGACAGAAAAAAAAAGCCCACATTCTTAAACTTATATTGCTATACAGCATAAAGAACATGTCTTTTAAAAAAAAAATCTGTTTCCATACTATTCAACCACTAGGAAATGAAGTCTTAGAAATGCTAATTTGACCACAAAGTTTAAATCATCCATGGAAATGATCAAATACCTTTAGGATGAGCAGGAGGAATGACTCTAACACAACCAAAGGTATTGGAATCTTGGTGTCTGTGGATGTCCTGGAGACTAGACAAGCATACTTGGGTTGCATCTATGAGGGTATTTACAGGGATAACTAACTAAGGGCCCCTAAATGTGGCCTGGGGACCCAGGTANAATAAATGAGGGGGGAGGAGTGCAGATTCTCCTTGGCTACCTCCACACTCCCAACCCCTGGTTGCCATGGAGAGCTGCTCTGCTGCACTACTCTCTCCCACCATGGATGGTGGAAACCTCTGAAATCACCTTTCCTCCTTTAGTAGCTTTCCTCTGGAATTTTGTCACAGCAAGGAAAAATTTACACATGTAGTACACACTCAGATATTTAAGTATATGATTTACACTTGGAATGATTTTCACATGTATGAANTGATGTAAAATGAGCCAATAGTTTGATAGATACATATGTGTATGATGTTATTTCAACAAATGAAAACTAACCATGATAGGATTATTACTACCTTATTCAGTTTTATTCCTCACAGTTCTGGAGGAAAAGTTCCCAAGGCTAAGGTGTCAAATGATGTCTGATGAGGATCGTTCTTCCTGTTTCCAAGATGGCATCTTACTGCTCCATCTTTCAGGAGGATGAAGGCCATCCCTTCATGTGGTGGAAGNTTGGAGAGCAGAAAGGGACAAACTCCCCATTAAACTTTAAAAGTATTTTTTTTAGATTTATTTCTTTTATTTTATATGTCTGAGTGATTTCCCTGCATGAATGTATGTGTGTCACATATGTGACAGGCACCTTCAGAGATCAGAAGAGGATATTGGATCCCTTGGTGCTGGAGATNTAGATGGTTATGAGACACCAAGTCGGTTCTAGGAATCTTGATCCTGAATCCTCTGCAAGAGTACCAAGTTAAGAGTACCAAGTACTCTTGACCACAGAACCACCCCATTAATTTCTTTCAGACACACACCTCTCACGGGACGTCTTGACTCACTGCCCCAAGGCCACACCTCTCAATACTTTATAGTTCAGTTTCAACATGAANTTTTGGAGAGAGCAAAACCATTCAAAACTCAGCAGCTATCACCGGGGTTAAAAATAAAACTAGAAGTATCCTCACTTCCCGTGTGAGAATAAATAACAGATGGATTAGGAGCTAAATGTAAACTGTCAAGACTGTGTCAGGAGGAAAGAGGAGTGAGTGCATTTGTAGGCATCGAGTAGGGAAGCATTTCTGGTGACGATAGGACACTACACCGAGGAAGCTGGATGGGTTTTATTATGTACAATATTGAAATATGTGATGATGAATGACAGCTTAAGTAACATTAAAACGATGTTGAGGGAGAGAGATTGCATGTCACATGAGAGTGCCCAGGGAGTCCAGAAAAATGTGACGAGGCCTGGAGAGATGGGTCAGCACTTAGTTAGGAGCACTTAGTGCTCTTGTGGAGGGACCCCAGTTCGGCTCCCAGCACCCAGGTCCAGCAGCTCAGAAACCCCTGAAACTCCAGCTCAGGGATCCAATGCCCTCTTCTGACCTCCATGGCCACTCTCCCACATGTGACAGACCAACCCTCTCCCTCAAACCTTCCCCACACACACACACACACATAAATGAAAAATAAAAATAAATCTTCACAAAAGTGGCAGCTTGGGAAAAAAATGAATTCGTATCAAAACCACAAATACAAAAGCAACGACAGTTTTTTTAATGACAAGGACTTTGATTGAATGTAGTAAAAAAGAAAAAAAATTCAAATGTTCAGCAAAAAAACATGAAAAGATACTTAACCTCACTGGTAATGCGGGAAACGACGCACATACAGTCTGCATGTAATACGATCCTCTCACTACCCAATCCTCAGTGGTTAATGTGACATTAGTGTGACAACAATGTCAGGCGATGGCTGCTGTCACAGGCTGTGGGGAAGACACAATGAGGATTAATTTTGTCTGCAGAAATTTTGACACAAGAACACAATTGCACTTATACAGTATGGGATCTTTCTAAAAGGGGACAAGGGTGGAACATAAATCATTGCAACCCCTGTCTGTAAAGAAGTGGGTGGGAGCATAAATCACGGGACACTCAGGAACGTGAAGAGCCAATGGCTGCTGTTGTGTAAGGAGCCAAGTTAGAACACAGCTGGCCTGAGTACTGATGCTGACTGGGCTTTCTCCAGGCCTGGCTGTCTAAGAAGCAGCGAAGCAGGGCAAATTCTTCCCTCATGAAGTTAGTTCTAGTGTCNGTTCAATGATTGACTAGTAAAAGGAGTGGAACCCAGACAGACGGCGATAACAGCAAGTACTGGAAGAAAAGTAAAGCTTGGAGAGCCTTTTGTACACTTACTATTCTCAGTTGTAAGACAAAGGCAACTGGGCAGAGATTTGGCTATGTATCACTTACCGTGTGAAATACAAATTCTGGGGAAGGGAGGAGTAGCAGTTGGTCAGCGAGGACAGGAAGTTCCTTCCAGTGTCTGCTCTGCCTTCCTCTCAGTACATGGCTTTACTCTGTTGGTTACATCAGGGCTAATGCACCTCCATGCAGCCAATCAACATGGCATGCATGAAGGCAGACAGAGCAGACTTCTTTATATATGCCATATGGTTATACTTTTAAAAAAATAGTGTGGGGGTCATCTGCCATCAAGGTAACTCAGCCTCCCAAGTGTCTCTTCATGATACCTGAGACTCATCACACATGTGATTTCACTGCCACAAATGACAGGATTTTAATTAGGAGGGAGATTTTATTTGATTTTATTTGCAAGCATTGCAGCAGCTCTGAAGGGAAAGGTTTCCCCAATGCAAATATTGCAGCTCTAAAGGGAAAGATATCCTGGCAGTCAGGAGCCAAGGAATACCACAAAGTCAGACCACACATCAAACCTCACATGAATTTATTGGGAGGGAATAAAAAACAGAAGAGTGGTTGCCTCTGCTTGAGAGAGAAGCAGCAGAGAACTTAGCAGGAGGCACAGGCTTATATAGAGTTTCTTGAGGGCAGAGTTTTCCAGGGTGGGGATTCATGGGATTTCAAGTCCTGAGCTTGGGGCAAGCCCAGGGATTGGTGGGATTTTGAGCTCAGGGATTAGTTGGTTTTCAAAACCTGGAAGTGAGCTTAGCCTTTTTACCCAACAGTTCCTCAAAATACAAGAAACAAGACCAAGATAGCGTGTGTGTATATATATGTGTGTGTGTATGTGTGTGTGTATGTGTGTATATGTGTGTATGTGTGTATGTGTGTGTATGTGTGTGTATGTGTGTGTATATGTGTGTGTGTGTGTGTGTATGTGTGTGTGTGTGTGTGTGTGTGTTATGTAGCAGTTTCTTCTGAGATTGAAACATTCCAATTTACAGGAACGTTCCCCAAGCCAACAGGTAAACAACTCAAAATAGGTTCAGGAAGTCCATGAAACTGATCAGATCCACTAGGCCCTTCTCTCCTGGAATAAGTAATGATGACTACTGGGAGTCACTCCCAGACAAGACAAGCTGCAAAGGAGACTATGAAACCAGATCAGCTGCCTGGAAGAAGCAGAAACCATCCCAGATGGCTGGAAAAGGTTTAGACCAGCAGTTCCCAACCTGGGGGGCTCAACCCCTTTGGGAGTCAGATGACCCTTTCACAGGGGTCATATAAGACCATCAGAAAACACAGGTATTTACATTATGATTCACAATAGTATCAAAATTACAGTTATAAAGTAGCAATAAAAATAATTTTATGGTTGGGGGTCACCACAACATGAGGAACTGTATTAAAGGGTCACAGCATTAGGAAGGTTGAGAACCACTGGTTTAGACCAAATGAATCACTTGGAAAGGACACTTTCTAACGTGTTGAGCTGCCTGCAGGCTGTGCAGTGTACTCCAGGTTCCCAGCCTTTGTGAGCTGTCCCCCATACTAGGGTGGGCTTTGGTGATGCAGCTGTCTTTGAGTCATTTCTAATTCTGTGAGCAAGCCGTCACCCATATTCCTGTAAGTAACCCCAGTAAAACTCATGTCTCACTAAGTTTGACTTTGGTGGTATCCATATTATGGTCTGTTATGGGTCCCAGTCTGTGATGAGTAAATGTGTGTATTGTGTTTCCCCAGGAAATGTTTTGTCAAACAACAGTGTGTATGTGTGTGCATTTGTGTGTGTGTGTGTATGTGTGTGTATGTGTGTGTATATGTGTGTCCGTGTGTGTATGTGTGTGTATGTGTGTGTGTATGTGTGTGTGTGTCCGTGTGTGTATGTGTGTTTATGTGTATGTGTATGTGTGTGTGTATGTGTGTATGTGTATGTATATGTGTGTGTCCGTGTGTGTGTATGTGTGTGTGTGTTTACACATAACAAGCAGTTCTGTGTGCAGATGTGCATGCAGGGAATGGTGCATGTGCATATGGAGGCCATTTGTCGACATTGGATGTCTTTCTCCATCTGTCCACCTTACGTTCCTGAGACAGGGATTCTCACTAAACACGGAGCTCACTGATTTGTTCTGATTGACTGGCCGCTAAGCTTCAGGACTAAGTTTTCCACCTCCCCAGAACTGAGGTCAGTGGCACAGCCACCCTCAGTCTTTTTGTGTGGATACTGGGGATCCAACCTTGGTTCTCATCCATGCCTGGCAAACTTTTTACTGACTGAGCAGTCTCTCCAACTCCTGGACAAAGATATTTTTCGTAAGTAAAACCAGATTTTTTTTTTGCAAGTAGCCCTGTACTATATAGTAAAAGCAACTTACAGGAAGGAGAATTTATATTGAAGGAACTAATACTGCAAAGCAATTAAAATGCATCAGAAGTGGAAGTATGTCAGTAAATAAAAACTACATACGTAGTTCAGTTTCCTTAAGATATTGTTGTGTAGCAGCTCTCTGAGATAAAACATTCCAGCCTGCAGAGAGGCTCTTTAAACTCAAGAAGTGAACAACTCAAAAGCTTCAGGAAGTCTCTGAAACCGTCTAGACTCACTAGCCCCCACTCCCTAAAAGTATACATGCTATAAGAGCTCCTGAGAGACATTCTCCTCTGAGCTATCTAGGGGAGGTTCAAACCAGAGAAGCTGCCTGGGAGAAGTAGAGACCAGCAGAGGCAGCTGTAAGGGGTTAAACCAACTGAGCTGCATAGACGAGACCCCCTCCAATCTGTCAAACTGCCAGCAAGGTATGCATTGAGCTCCAGGCTTCCTGCATTCACAAGTTATTCACTTCGCTAACAACAAACAACCAGAAACAGAATGTTTTAAGAACTCCATTTATAATATATCAAGAGTAAGAAATAATTAGAGTTAGCAAAAGATGTACAAAACCCACACACTGAAAACCATAAAATATTGTTGAAAGTAAGGAAGAGCCAAGTAAGTGGAGCAATAATTGTTTATTGTTCAAGAGAAACAAGTTTGTCAGAATTTGCCATTCTTCCTGGATGGAGATATGGGATCAACAGTCACATTCCAACGAGCAGTAGACTTTTTCTATAAAATTGCAAACTGACAATAGACTTTAACTGGAAATATAAGAAACTTTGTACATTGGTACATATTAATAACTTTATGGAAGAATGATGCTCTCTCCATCCCAGTAAGAGAGACATGGGATAAGCCAGACAGACAGATCAATGAAACACAAACCCAGAAGCCATCGCATGCATAATGCCCAAGCCTAGACGGAAAAAGGAAATTCTTGCAAAACCAGGGTTGTAAATACTGCAAAAATATTTAGTAATAGCTAGAATAATTCTAAAGTGTAAGAATAAAGTTACAGTGTCTGATATATATTTATGTTAATATATGTTATACATACACAAACACACATAGACAATTTCTGAAAATTGAGCCAAATAAATTTAAAGTGGAAAAGAAATTTTTAATAAATGATGTTGGAGATGTTGCAGGTCTTTTAGAAAATATAATAAGTGGTGCTAGAAAAAAACAGATCTCTCTCTTGAAGATGAACTTCAACCTCCATAGAAACCTACAGAGAAATTCATTTGAGATGTACCATATCTTCAAGGGTAAGTGATGCAGACCCTACACAAATAGTTAAAATTATGTTAGGGCTCCAAAAACACTAAGTATATTAGACAAGAAAAAAAAAACTGTACTTCAAGATAAGCTAATGTCCCATTCAAGATGAACTGAGAAGTCACAAGCTGGAGAAAATAATTGCAACATATATTTGACAAAGAACTTGTATCCTGATACATACAAATTAATAATTAAAAATTCTGGGATTTAAATTGAGCAAAAAAAAAGTCCTTAGAAAATTTATACAAGAAGATACATGGACAGCCAACAAAAAGTTGAATGTCACTAGTCATGTGGGGAATGTGAATTAAAATCACAGTGTGATATAAAGTCCCATTAAAGTCCCATTATCTAGAATGATGAGGAGGAAGGAGAAGAGGAATATGGGAGGAGAGGAGGAAGAACCAGGACAACTGAGGACATGGGGAGAAACATCTATACATTGTTAGACGAGCAAGAGTCAGAAATGAACAAGCCATTTGGAGGAATGTTTGGAAGTTTCTTGTACAATTAAACATGTACGTCCCCTCTGACTGAGCAGTTACATTCCTAGGTACTTACCAAGAGAAATGTAAACACGTGTAATCAAAAGATTTGCAAAAAATGTATTCTCAGGATTCTTATTCACAATGGCCAGAAACTAGGAAAAAAACATGTCAGTCGAGTAGAAAAGTGGATAAACAAATTATGATATGTTCATGGAGTAGGATACTTCTCCAGAAAAGAAAAAGTTTAAAACTACAAATAATTGCAAACATAAACTTGAACCTTGCAGACATCAGTCTGATTGCAGCAAATGAACAAGAAACATCATTCATTTTGGGTTTCTAAACTGGCTCCGTGACAGTGGCTGTTTCCTAACACCTGCAAGCATGCTGGAGGGCCTTTATAATCATCATCAAGGTTAGTCATAAGCTAGTAATCCTGGCTTAATTACAGACCTCATTAATCATAGGAGCTCTTAAAATCAGAGGCTACAGGGGAAGTCTCAGGGACTCCAGGCTTAGGAAGAACTCAGACTATCCTGAGGTGGAAGTGGTCCAACTGGAAAACATACGATAGAAAGGGGTTCTCTCAACAGCCAGGCTTGGAAGAAATCCCTGATTCCACTGGGGCCTTCGGCTACCCTAGCACCTTGATTTTAGCCGTGTAAGATCCCGAGCAGGAATCCAGCTGTGCTCTTCCAGGCTTCTAACTTACCGAAACAAAAACATAACCAATGGCCATTGCTTTGCGCCACTAAGTTTGTGGCAACTGGCTTTGCAGAAATAACTAACACTCTTTGATTCCATTTATTGATTTACTTGAGAATAGGAGAAATCCCTGTTATTAGCTAAGTCAGAAAGTAGTTACACCTCAAAGGAGAGAAGTAACTCAACGAGGCATAGGGGGCGTTTCTGAGCTAATAGAAGGTTGTTTCTAGTGGTGATGACTGGCTTATAAGACTGCCCAAAACTCCTTAAAAGATGCATTTCTATTAAAGAGGACACACACTCTCAAACAAGGGAGCACCAGTCTGTGTCCACAACAAGAGAGAAAAGCTTACACCGAAGTTCCAAATTGCTAGTGAGAATATAAACTGGTATAGCCTGCTTGGCAAACAGTCATTTTGTTTCTATAACAGATAGATATTCTTCCCATAATGCCACAATTCCACTCATAGAGATTTATGTAAGAGAAGCAAACACTTGTNTCCACAAAAAGACTCGTGTAGCTCTGTTCACAGCTGCCTCGTTCATAATAGGCTCAAGCTGAAAACACCCTCCAGTCCATCAGCAGGAAATAACTAAGCCAATCGCTGAATATCCACACAGTGAGATTTCATTCAGTAGCAAAGGGAATGACCCCACCTGGTAACATAAACAAATCTAAAATAATTTATGTTTAGTAAAATAGTCTCTGCTCAAAAAATGCACACTACTACTTCTATTTAGATAAAGTCATCAAATAGCAAAAGCTCTCTGTGATGACAAAAGTCAGAGCTTGGGGACCTTTGGGTTTCGAGGAAAAATAGTTAATTGGAGAAGGACACAAAGCAACTTTTTAGACTGGTGAAAATATTCTATATTTTGGTTTTGGTGGCAATGATTCATGAATATGAATAAATAATTAGCAAAACTTCAGACTGAATTTCTAGGTTCTGTATATTATATTAACTGGCAATCATATCTACATCTAAAGAATGAAAACAGGTCCTCTAAGAAAGCAGGAGGATTACTTATGTAATCACCATTTTCAGTAGTTGATACAGTTAATTACTGTGTATCCAACCCTGGCTATGGTCTTACACTAAAGGACCACATGATCTGATAGTCTCTGGATGGTTATTTTAACAATTGTGCTTCCAACTAATCTTATTAGACCTCCCCCACTGTGTGTGTGAATGTGTCTCGTGTGTGTGTGTGTGTGTGTGTGTGTGTGTGTGTGTGTGTGCATGCACGTCGGAACCAGAGATCAAGACTAGATGTTTTTCTCAGTCTCTCTTCAACTAAGTTTTTGAGACATGGTTTCTCAGGGAGCTCACCCATGTGCGTAGCCTGGCTGGCCAGCAAGCCCCAGAGGTCCTCCTTTCTCTGGCTCTCAAGTGATAAAATGACTACTGCACCCAGTTGTGGGTTTTTTGTTTGTTTGTTTGTTTGACATGAGTGCTGGGATGTGAACTTGGGTGCTCATGCTTATGTGGCAGGCACTTGACTGGCTAAGCCATGCCCCACTCCTAGTCCCTTCCTTAATGAGAAATTTCATCATTCCAAACAGGTCTTGATTGTGAAAATAGTGGAATGTTCCCTCTTACAAATATTCTATTAACCTGAAACATTTATATTTACAGCAACTATAGCAGGAAATAATATCTTATTTTCATAGAATATGGTAGTGTGTCAAAGAAATAGTTTGAGTTAGAATTCTTTGTCCACTCAAATTTCATAGGTTACTTTTTCCCATTTATTTTATTTTACTTTTTTACTTTATGTTTTTGAGACAGAGTCTCCCTCTATAGTCCAGGTTGGCCTGGAACTCACTAGACAGGTCTATACTGTCCTCAAACTCATGGGCTTCCCCCGTCTCTGCCTTCTGGGTGTTAAAATAAGGGCATGACCATCACACTCCATTCATTCATTCCTGTGGAACATGTACTCACCACCTCTACCCTTGTTACGTCTAAGATTAGCTCTATATTGTAGTGACTCTGAAGAGCTGATAGTTTATGTTGAGCAAAGGGATTATTATAGAGGCATACAGCTTATTATACAAGTCCATGTTGCCTCCCCAAAGCGTTTTATTTCAAAATTTAAAGCAGTTTATAGTTCGTAAAGGGAGAAATATCTATGACCTGCAAACATGTAACAGAACTTAAGTCATTCTAATAAAAAAAAGTCAATTAAGAATTAAATACTGGTTTTGCTCTAAAACCTATTTTTAAGCTGACATTATTCATGTTTGGCTAGTGACCAGTACCAACCAGTTTTTTAATTTTATTTTATCTTCAGTGACAGTGTGCTAAGGGTGGATGATACCCAGGGGATGAGAAGATAAAGAAGATAAAAGATAGGAGGAAAGTTTAGGATCAGTAGGTCTCGCATAGTTGATGGCTCATGCAAGCGAGTTTATTAAGAAGTGCAACGTCTTATGCACAGTTCTTAGGGGAGAGTGGGATGAAGTCAGCAGGAAGCTAATCAAGCTGCATTGCACAAGGGGAACACGGAGTATCTCAAGCATGTGAAAGACCAAGCACACAGTGGCCTTGGGGCTGATAACTCTGGTCTCTTCATGGGGTAAAGCCAAGTTCCCAGGAACCAAAACCTTAACTCCTTCAAGGTTCTGGCCCATGCCCCAGACCAGACCTTGCCAAATCTGCCGCTGGGCAAGGACACAGAACTCAGTTCCCTTTGTCCTTTCATCAGGGCTCTGAGAAAGCCTTGGATTGGCCTGGNCTTCAACAGGCTGGGATATAGCACAGTTGCTAAGGGAAATGTACAAAAGCTGTTTTTAAAAAACCATTTGCCCTCGTGCATTAGCAGCCTTTAAATGCAGGCCTGCAGCCCTTCCTTAATACCATGCTGTGTTGAACAGAAATGTGGTCATATTGCAACTGTGGGGAGGGAGGCATTTATAGAACTTTAAAGCCAGCAATTCCACATGTAGTAACTGATGTTTAGATATAAGTAAAGAGGCAAAGAGGTTGACATGTAAGTATATTTATCGGTGAATTATTTTTTATTTAAAAATGGTAAATAAATCTTATATCTAGCTATAAAAAATTGGTTGTAAATTATGATGTTTCAATGTCCTGAAACATTGTGATCCCATAAAAGTCATGCTTCCAAAAAAATAAATTGAGATATTTGGAAATGCTGGTGCTGTGATAGTTAATGAAAAGCAGGACGCAAACCTCACCACAGAATGAGCTCAGTTGTGTGCGCATGTGAACCATCACACTGCCAAGTACATACACATGTGGTCCTGGCTTAGGTTTAATCAAAATGTTAAGAAGACTTTTGTTAAGGTATCCGACTATGGAAGCATTTGTCATTTTGCTGAAAGCATTCCTCATTTCATTAAAGAAAAACGACTCGGTGAAATTTGTTATATTCAAGGTGATCATGGTATGGGACCCGCAACAATGAGTTCATCCCAACCCTTATTCCCCCACCCCCCA
>LZPO01027432.1:42617-52639 GCA_001675575.1 Neotoma lepida | reverse complement strand
CATTAGACATAGATTGGGTCCCATGAAGGGCTCAAAAAAATAAAGTGGAGAAGTCATTGAAAACAACCTGACCTTCACATGTGCAGACACCCCCCACACACACATACACATGAAAGAAATTTATTAGTATACTTTAGAGCACGCTTTAAAGGTGTTCAATGTACTTCCAGAAGATCCAAGTTCAGTTCCTAGCAACCAGGTCAGGAAGTTCACAACAACCTGGACTCTAGCTCCAGGGGATCTGACAACCTCCTCCTCTGGCCTCCTCAGATGCACACACCCACAGACATACACATATACACACAATTAAAAATATAATCTTTTTTAAGTTCTGAAACCATATGCAATAAAATAGTAAAATCCCAAGTCCACTTCCCTGTACAGAACCAGCTGTCTGTTTTCTCCGTGTATTTGCATATGCATNGCACATTTGCATATGTATAGAGACATCTATTTTCTCATTGAAGCTTAACTGACAAAATCTATGACATTCTGCATCTATTAAAAGTGTGCATCATAGTTAGCTTGATAGATTTCTACCCCGTTAAACCTCCAAGATGATCCAAGCACCAAGCNTTATCATCTCCCCTGGAAAGCTGTTTATACCCCATGCATTCCCAGTGTTCCCATAGCTAGTCAGCATTTTGTTACTGCAGATTAGTTTGCTTTTGCTAGAATGCCACACAAACGCAGTTGTACAGCAAACAGGCCGTTGTGTGCAGCTTCCTTCATTCCACGAATATTTTGAGAATCATGCCTTTGGTTGTGTGCATAAATAATTCCTTTTTTGCTTGCTTGATAGTATTTAATCATACGGATACACCATGTCCTGCCTGTCCTGTTGACACCCTTGAGTCATTTCTAGTTCTTTGCTGTCAGGAGGAAAGCTGCTATAATCATCTGTGTAAAAGCAGACATGTGTTTTCATTTTTCTTGGGTAAACACATAGGAGTGCGTAATAGTCCATGCTCTCAGAAAAACAGAATCAACAGGATGGAAGAAGACATATATATACATATATATATGTGTGTGCATGTGTATATACATACATACACACATACATATATATATATATATGCATGAATTTTACTAGAAGTAATTGCCTTATGTAATGATGGAGCACGAGAAGTCCAAGATCTGCAGCTGACAAACAGGAGACCTAGGAGAAACAATAGTGTAAATTACAATCAAGTTTGAAGTCAAAAACAAGAAAAATCTGGTATTCGGCTTGAAGACTGGCAGAGAGAGAGAGAGAGAGAGAGAGAGTTGTTTCTTCATTGTTTTTTTAATCTAGTCAGATTGTCCACACTGGAGAGGGCCGTTTGCTTTACTCACTCAAGTTAACTTCCTCAGGCACACCCAAAAGAATAGGCAGCTCATGATCCAGTCTCTATGGCACCTTCCCAGGGTGAGGTGATTATTGGGTGTGCTCACCTCCTAAAGAAATGATAAAAAATTAGCTCAAGTGTGCTGTGGATTATGCTCATTGTTAATAATAAAAAGCTGCTTGGCCAATAGCTGGGCAGGAAGAGATTGAGCATGAGAACCAGACTAGGAGAATTATGGGAAGAGGAAGGGCAGAGTCAGAGAGTCGCCAACAAACACAGAGAAGCGAGATGAGAATGCTGTACTGAGAAAAAGTACCAAGCCATGTGGCTAAGCACAGATAAGAATTATGGGTTAATTTAAGTATAAGAGCTAGTAACAAGCCTGAGCTATCAGCCGAGCATTTATAATTTATATTCAGCCTCTGAGTCAGTTATTTGGGAATTGGTGGGCAGGAAAGAAACGTCTGACTACACAAGTCACTTGGTCATTTTGTCATTTTCTACTCCCAGCAGCAGTGGGTGAGAGGTGCCTGTCTCCTGCTTTGCCCAAACACCTGGAGATTTTTAATTTTATCTATTTTGATGGATGTGGAGCATCATCTCACAAGAATGCAATAATTTGCATTCTTCTGATGATTGATGACATTGACTGCCTATTTTGTCTAGTTTGCTGTCTGTATATTTTCTTTGGTAAATGTTCAAACTTTCCCCTAATTTTTAAATTTTTAAATTTTTCATAGTAGTAAGTTTTGAAAGTTATTTTTACATGCTATAGATACTTGTATATTCTTTATTAAATATACAAGTTAGAGATATTTTCTCATAGCATATGGCTTTTATTCTCTTAATAGTATCTCTTCAGGAGCAATAGTTTTAAATTTTGACATAATTCAGTTTACTTCATTTTCTTTTGAAGGTTTATGCTTTCATTACCACATTTCAGAAACCCTAGNCTGACTCATGGTAATGAAGATTCTCTCCTGTGTTTCATCTGGAAATTTTACAGTTCTACATTTAACATGTACATATGAAATATGCTTTTAGGTAGCTTATATAAGGCAACTCTGGACCAAAACTGAATATATTAACAGTCAAAAAGCTGTTCNTTCTCTGCCACATGTTCTGTTGCAAACCAGTCGTCCACATGTGTGAGAGTCTATTACTGAANNTTTGTTGCCCGAACTCAGTGTCTATATTAATATCTCTTTGTCTATTCTTANGTCAATAGCAAATGGGCTTAATTACTGAGACCTTACATAATTCAGCTTTGAAGTCACATAGTCTAAGTACCAGTGACCATGTCAGGGGAGCTGCAGTCAGCAATGGAGCTTATGGAACACAGCCTAGCGGATAACAAAGCTACTCTGGGTCCATCCTGGAGAGACAAAGCCCCGGGAGGATTGTTTCCAGAACGCCCCTGCTCTGGCTGTGCCTCCTCCTGCTTGCTGCTGCCCTGTTCCTGCTGTGTTTCACATGCTGTGATTGCTATATGAAAGGATCCCACTCTATCTAGTNTAGTGGGATTATTTTTTGGGAAAATCCCATTACTCGCTGGGCAATTTACTTGCAGATCATAATGAAGATGATTTTTGTAAGAGCAATGATGATTAGTTAGATCTCTGATTTAACTGAATGTTGTGAGTTAGTCTAAAAGATACCACTGGTTAGGACAGTTAGTAAAGATGAGAAGGAAAATGGTTTAGGTTATTCTGCCAATTGCTCCAATAAGAGATATAAAAAAAGCAAAAATAGGCTAAAAGTCACCTTCTCCTTTGTTAGACGAGACTTGCAGAGGATGAAAAATCTTAGTCCTTCAATTTTGTTCTTAAAAAATAAATGTCAGGTATAGTGATACACACCTATAATCCCAATGTTGGGGAAGTGGAGGTAGGAAAATCAGCAATTCAAGGGCAGCTTCAGCTACATAGCAAGTTCAAGTCCAGCCCAAGTTATATGAGTTCCTGTCTCAAAAAAAAGCAAAANTTGTAATTAGGNTTTTTTTCTATTTTAGATCATTTGCATTCTTGTGAACTCTAGAATCAGCTTGTTATTTCCTGCCAGAAATCAGCTGGGATTTTGACCGAGATTCTAATGAACTAAGAAATCAATGTGGGGACAANTAACATCACAAGCCTATTGAATCTGGGACAGTGCGACGGTAAAGGTGCTTGCCACCTTTTGTGTGACGCTATCCCTTGGAAGATACAAACAACATTTACTCGTGCCAGANAGGAAGCTGGTGGCAGACCAAAATATAAATACCACCAAAGTCCAATTTGGTGAATCAATGAGTTTTATTCAGATTACTTACAGGAATATGGGTACAAGAACAGAAACAGCTCAAACACAGACACATCACCAAAAGCCCACCTCAACGTGTGTGGCAACTCAAGAAAGCTGGAAATCTGAATGCATTGCACAGTCTGTGGGAAGCTCGCTATGTTGGAGAGTGGCCTTTCCAGGTGGTACAATTAGTCTGAGTTTCTTCAGGCAGCTCTGTTGGTCTCTGTTTCTTCTAGGTAGATGGGCTGGTCTCAGAGTGTCGCTCAGCAGTCCTGAGAAGCTTGGAGAAGGAGAAACCTAGTGCATCTGGTCAGTTTCAGGGACTTCCTGAAGCAATTGCATTGTTTATTTCCTGTGTCTTAATGAACTTCCCTGAAGGAAGGTTTGTTTTAGAACACCCTGCCAGTTCAATTGCTTCACCTCCTTCCTAACATCCTGTGTTTTAACTAGCATCTCTCCAAGTTATAAGGTTTTAATCTCACAGGAAATTGCTCCACAATTTCCAAGGCTCATCACCCACATTTGATTTCTGGGACCCACATATAAAAAGAAAGAATCCTTTCCCACGTGTTGTCCTCCACACACACACATACACACACACACACACACACACACACACAGAGAGAGAGAGAGAGAGAGAGAGAGAGAGAGAGAGAGAGAGAGAAATTGGTTAATAAATTAATAAATGGACTAAAAAAGAAACCTGGATGTGAAAATTATCTATCATCTATTATAAAGAACCTCAAAAGTATCAACTACTTTAAATGATCAACAATAGGTAGACATACAGCCACTCACTCTTTCTCTACCTCTCTGTCTGTCTCTCTCTCTCTCTCTCTCTCTCTTTCTCTGTTTTTCTCTCACATACATGTACACACACACACACACACACACACACACATTTTTAAACTTCTAATTTGCAGAAGTGTGTACAATTACGTATATGACTTTTTCATTCTATTCCATAAATACACTGTTCTGGTGCATTCTGTCCTGTTCTGAATGAAATGCACATTTGTCTTGAAATATTTCCATAGTTTTACCTTACCTTTGGCTTTCAGCAGTTGGATTCTGATGTGCCTACTTGTGTCTTCTTTCCACCAATCCTGTTAGCAGTCATTGAATTTAGTAACTGTGAGCTTTACTGTCTTACAGTATTTTGAAAATTCATTGGTTATTTTTTTAACTCAAATATTTCTGCTGCTTCATTTTCTCTTACCCCCCTTCTAGAGATGGTTTGACATTGTCATACAGATGTTTTAAAACAACATTTTTAAAGTATCATTTTAAATTACAGAAAAATTGCAAACAGTAGTTTCCATATGCTAGCATTTCTTGCTAAAGTCTTTCATTTGAGAGTATGTTTGTCACAATCAACAGTGTACACTAATACATCAGTATTAACTAAATCTCATATGAAATGTCTGCAGCCTGGCTGTGCTAATGTCTTAGAGTTTTTATTGCTGTGAAGAGACTCTATGACCATGGCACCTCTTCTAAAGGAAAACATTTGATTGGAGCTTGCTTACAGTTTCAGAGGTTTAGTCCATTATCATCATGGCAGGGAATCATGGCCGCATTCAGACAGACATGGTACTGGAGAAGCAGCTTAGAGTTTTACATTGGATCCTCAGGCAGCAGGAAGAGAGAATGACACTGGGCCTGGCTTCAGTTTCTGAAACTTCAAAGTGTCACCCAGTGACACACTTCCTCCAATAAGACCATACATACCTACACCAGCAAGGCCACCCCTCCAATAATGCCACTCCCTATGAGTCTATGGGGGCCATTTTCATTCAACCCACCANAGCTAGGATGGTGGCATAGGCAGAAAAAGAATAAAGAACAGCATGTACAACAAAGGCATAAGATGTGTATAAGAGACAGCAGCTAGGATGGTGGCATAGGCAGAAAAAGAATAAAGAACAGCATGTACAACAAAGGCATATTGACACTTAGCAGCAGAGAGTGCACACTGGGCAGGAAGCACTCTAGAAGGCTAGCAATGACAACTGGACCAAGACATTTTTACAGATCTGGTGAGGGCATGGAGGGCTAGGCTCAGTAGCATCAGCAGTTTGCTGGCCTGCTCTTTCTTTGTATGAGCAGCATTCCAAGGATTAGCATCTGTGCAGGAAATGGTTCTTTCTACAATAATGCCAGCTTACACAGTTCCCAGTGTGCCAGGGAGGATAACCTGCTGGATGCTGCAGTCATGAACTAGTCTGCTGCCACAGTTTTTTCAGCTTGGCCAAATCCTTAGTAATAGAAAGAGGCATTTCAGGGACATGGTGTTTGATGCCCACTTCCCTCATGGATATGCTACAGTTTATTCAAAATTCCTTAGTTTTTACTTGATATCCTTTCTATGTTTCAGTGTTCCATCAAGGATGCCATAATCTATTTAGTCACCACGTCTCTGAGGATCCCAAAGTCTATGATAGTTTCTCAGATGTCCCTTACTTGTGATGGCCTTTGTGCTTTCGACAAGGACCTCTCTCATGCTGTCTACTTTACCTACTCAATTCTTGTACATATTTTATAATAATTAAAAACNTCCCTGCCTACCANTTTTATACCTGGCTATCAGTGGATCTGCTTCTGTTGACATTTTTCCCTTGATTTATTGTCTTACTGCCTTAGTCTCTGTTTTATTNCTGTGAAGAGACACCATGATCACAGCAATTCTTCTAAAAGTTTTGCTGCCTGGGGGACCAGCCTGCAGCAGTGCAGACCTCAAAGGGAATCCACAGAGTTGGCATACTATGACTATTTTATCTGCGGGGGTAAGGGAAAAGACACTCACACACTCTCTTGATAGTTTCCTTCTTTATTCTTCTCTGCATTCTCTATTCTTTATTTTCCTGGTGATTTCTCTCTCTCATTCTTGATGTTTTCTTTCTAACTCTATCTTNATTCTCGATGTTTTCCTTCTAATTCCTTCCAGCCCTCTCATTCTTGACGTTTTCCTTCTAACTCATTTTAACTCTATTCTTTCCCTTATAGCTTATATATCCCAGCAAAATCTTCCAAGCAATATAAAAATTACAATGTGGTTAGATTCTACTTTTCAAGTGAATGATTACAATGAATACAAGTAAAACACAGCATGTTTTCCACATCCCTTAAACAATTAAACATTTTATGTATTACAGATGAAAAACAAATTATCCCAAGAACCCACATACATTTATGCCCAAGGAACATGTTATAGATTAACAGAGTGTAAGTAAACAAGGTATTCTTCTACTGGCAGACTGTGTTTTGTGGTTAAAAAGAAAGGACCAATCACTTTATTACTTATCTCAAAAGGTAATCTTATAAGGAATCTTAAAGGAATCACAAATCTAAACTTTTATATACAAAGAACAATCAGTCAGCTATACTTTAAATCTTTAGGGTACATACCCATTCATTAATAGTTTTTATATCAGGAGATTGAGGGCAAAAATGGGTACAAGGAATTAATCATCACTTTTGGTCATCAACCAATCCTAGCAAGAAAGACTGACTCTTCAGCTAATGATAATTGGTCTGCTTTCTTCTTTTTCCCTGATTTTAACAAGTTCTTCATTCAACTATGTGCCTTTCTAAAACTTTAGATTATCTTCTTGGGTTTTTCACCATAAAGCTATTTGACAAAACATCTTAGTCTAACTTTAAGCTATTTTCAAAGCCTTGTTTCAGCTATGATGTACCCCAAAACCTGTGAACACATCTCCCAACATTATGATTAGAAGAATTTAAACTAGATGGGCTACTGGGACTCAATTGCTTTTCTTAATCATTAACCTATGCCACAGTCTATATGACTCCTCAATAGGAACTCATGTGTTCTAGCTGTGTGGCACTTCCTTATTTTACTTTTTATCATAAAAACCCTATTTAAACTAACGTTATTATTAATTAGACAATTAGGAAGAAATCATCTTCATAATAGTCCACAGGTAAGAATGCCCAGTAGAACAGGGTATTTCCATGAGATAAACACACTACATTACAGGCAGTGGGGATCTCCCTATACCCCATTCACACCATGCCAGATACCAGAGGAAGACAGCAGCAGCAAACACGTGAAGGCACAGCAGAAGCGAAAGACATTCTGGGATCTGTGGTCTCAGGGCCTTTCCTATCCAAGATTTACCCATGAGGGTTTTTTTTGCTGGTGAGTCAATCCCCTGAGGTCAATTGTCATTTGCTGCTCCTCTGACATGGCCACTGACATAAAAGAAAGCATTTAATTGAGTCTTGCTTACAGTTTCAGAGGTTTAGTNCATTTTCAGGGCAGGGAGCATGGTAGCATGAAGGAAGATAGGATGTTGGAGAAGTAGCCAAGAGTTCCTCATCTAGATCCAAAGGCATCAGGAAGAGAGAGACTCTGGGCCTAGGTTGGGCTTTTGAATCCTCAAAGCCCACCCCCAGTGACTTACTTCCTCCAACATGGCCACACCTCCTAATCCTTCTCAAGTATTGCCACTCCCTGATGANTATGTATTCAAATATACCAGCCTAGGTGGACCATTCTTATTCTAAAAACCACATCTACTATTCTTAACTATTTACCATTTTTCTNCTATGTGATGGCTATTCAATGTAAAATAATTATTCATACTGAGGCAAATAATATTCACACCCATAAATAACAGTTCTGTGCCTGAGGAACAGAGTCCANCTAAACTAAAGTTGGACAAGGAAGATTTGAGCTTTGCTGAACCTCTTTGATAACTCAGAATCATAGTATTTAGACACATTTGACCATATTATGACATACTAGCTAATGGTAGATTCTTATGTTACTCCTCTGTTCCCCTTCTTGGCACAGAGATATTCTAATTATATGCAAATATACCTATTAGATGGTTAAACTAATTCTCAGATTGCCATCTATATAGATTATAAATATATTTTATTGATTATAAATATATATTATTGATATAAATATTGATCAAATATCAATATTAATTAACCATTACTTANCATTTTTCCAGTCTTCTCCAGACTTAATATTTACCCCATTATTCTCTGTCCTAGAGAGAATTAAATGTTCTCCTTTTTTTACTAAAGGAAAAATTGAGAATTTAACAGAAACAGTCTTCATCTATAATTTTAAGAGTGCCATATACATGCCAGGAGCAAACAGATCTGGGAACTAACCTGAAAGCCATGCATACCAGACAACTGTAGTGTTTACTTCTTTTATTTAACCAACTGAAGATATGCAAGGTGAAAAAAAATGCATTTTGTGGTAAAAAGAATTTGATAATAATATTAATAGTTTAAACAAAAAGACTATGCTATTCATCTAACGTAAGACATGAAATCACTTTTACTGATATAATTTTAGCTTATCAACTGCAGCAGACNTTAGCAAACTTTCTGAGGGTTTAGATTATAGTGTAGGCTTTGCTCACAACACAATCTTTTGTGTGACGGTGACCTGTCTGTACTGCAGGAGAATGAGAGCAGCCACAGAAGGAGGGAAACAGACTGGACAGCTGTAGTTACAAAACAGGCAGCTGGCTACCTTTAACCTGAGGGGAGCTTGAAGATGAAATTAGCCACTCCAGAAGACATTACANGTGTAATGACTTGACCACAACGATTTGGCCTACAGCTGGCTGTAGGTGGAACTCTTTGCTACATTCTTGGTATTTGCAAAATACGACCTTACATGTAAGCATTTCCAGACATAGATTATGGAATATGAGTGGATGTCATACCAACTAACTAATCAAAATCTTGTGCCTGACTGTGGGAGGAGAATTCCCAATAGACTGCTGTAGTAGGTAGATCTTCTCTGGGTGNAAATATTAGANNAAGATAACTTTAAATGTATAGATGTCTTCAACAATATTCANTCAGTCACCCCTGATGTCGGTCATGTCATGCTTGGACCTAGGTNTACATAGATGAAGAAATAAGTGTGTCTATTCCCAGAGGGCTTATGNTTTAGTGACCAAAGTGATGGAAAACAAATAACTAGAGGAANTCAATGGAAAACAAATAATTAGTTTTGCCCTGAGCAAGGCACCCTGTANTAGGGGAGGGAAGCTCCCAACTTTGCTGGAGCAAGGCACCCTGTANTAGGGGAGGGAAGCTCCCAACTTTGCTGAAGTCATCAAGNAAGANTTGGTGAAGTTCTCATTGAGTTGATCTTTAAAGACTGCTTGCTAGCCCCTTCCCCCANCACATGCACAGGAAAAAGGAGGTTGGGATGGAGTTGATGATTCTAGGAAAAGAGACAATTGCATTGTATTGTCCTTACTTTCTACTCATGTTTTATCTTTCTCTTCACCACTTCACTCTTCTCCCCGAAACACTAATCATTAACTAATCATTTTTTCAGATTGGCAACACAGAGTGTGGCTGACAGTGTGGGGAAAGAGCTTTTAAAAATGGCTGGTTGTGGTG
>LZPO01027432.1:0-12459 GCA_001675575.1 Neotoma lepida | reverse complement strand
ACTTCCTCTCCCCTGGCAGGCCATTCCTAGAAACATGGCTGTTGGTAGGGACAGTCCTGGAAAATGGCAGCCTTTGTTTGACCTGATCCTGGTGGAGGGTGGTTTTATTTTTGTCTCCAAAGCCTCACAGGAAAGTTATATTCAGAGAAACCCAGCATGGGAAGCATTTGCCTGGTATGTACTTTTTGTCTTTGATTAGCCTGTGAGGAAACAGAGCCTGAAAGCCAGAAACATGAACTAGATCTCGCTGATGGTGGTGCTGACATCTTGGGAAGGGAAGGCGTACAGTTATTTTTGAAGTTAGCATCTTGAAAGCTGCAAGGAACTTGAACATCACGCTGGTTTGTCTTGCATGCCCTGTATTATGGAGTCTTGACACCTGAGTTGATACCTGCCATGTGCCCTTCAGGAGTCTCAGATAACTTAGTTAGCTTTTTAGTTTCTATAGATGAGAATATAATTCCTAATAGATCAGTTTTAATACCATCAATGAAACTTGACTTTATATGTTTTTAGATGTTTCTTACANCACATAATAAACTTCTGTCATCTTTCTAGTATTATTTGATCTTGTCTCATTTCTTTCTGGCTTTCCTGGATCCCCTTCCTCCTCATCTGCTGCTCCCTGGTATTATTCTAATGACTGGCTTGGCAAACTTACTAGATGTCCCTTCTGCAAAAGTGTGGGATGACAAGACAAGAGGAGGGCAGACAACTTNACACTTACATCATAGGAGAAACAAGCTACAGTTTGTGGGTTTTTAATTTTTCAGTTATGGAGAGGATTTAAATTGCAGTTTAAAATGTTGCCCTGCAATAGTGCTTTCCTGAATTATATTGTGACCCACATTTGACTAGCACTCTAACTCTCATTCCAAAAGTAGAACTGAGTAGAATACCTCTGTCACAGAAATGCTATAGGGGTGACATTATGTANCTTATGCAGAGGACCACATGGTGCCTGGTAGGACTACAAATGATCAACACATACTACCATTATTATTGTTTTTTATTTACATTCATTGGGTACAGTTGTCTTCCTGTTAATGGTGTGTGTTCTTTAAAGTTCAAGTGTCAGAGCAAAGTGCTGGGGACTCAGACATAAGGAAGCAGAGTGGCAGACAATGACATCAGGAGTGTCACTGAACTCTTCCTGCATCTGAAATGGCCAGCACACGTCTGTCTGCCTGATCTTGTTGGGAGGTGTTTCATATGAAGAGATTTTCTAAAAAAGTGAAGTTATACTTTCGAAGTATCAAAACTTGCTTTTGCCTTTCCTCACTGAGCTTTTTCTAAAGCTGAAGAATGCACATTGGATTTACTGAGAATGCTTTGTGTGCAAGAAACTCCACCAAGTACTTTACGCTGTCCTCCATTTTACATGGATCAATAAGACAGCCGGTTCTAACTTAACCTTTTCTAGAAAGGCTGCTTGTTAGGCCTTTCAGCTCTCTGGAAGTTGTGACTCTTAATTCTATTTTGATTATTTTATTTCCTGTGCATCCCCGACTTTATCATGAGGAGATGGAAGTAGACTAACTCTAAACTGAATAATTATTTTGTGCTCTGGGCTCTTTCTGTGTGTGTCAGCCTGAAAACTGCCTCCAAATGAACTGTCATACCCATTTTATAGTTGGACAACTGAGGCACGGGCAGGTTCACTATCTTGCCCAGTCACACTGTTTGGTAATGAGAGGGCCTTGAGGAGTCCAGGTCCCAGGGACCTGTCCTGACATTGTGGGAAAAATAGTTGGGACCTTCCACAGCTCCTTTTCTCATCATTTCCTATTGCACTAAAAGTGGGCCCGTTAGGGTAAACATGAGCTTTTATCCTTTCGTAATTAATTGATGTTTTTCACCTCTTCTGGACACAAGTAAAAGAGAAGTTTAAAGGAAAACAGGAGCTTACAAGTCTGATAGGCAAAGAACCAGCCCACCGGATGATCCAGGGTTTTCCAAATTTAAACCAAAACTCTTTAAGTGCAGTAGAGCCTTTAGTCTACAGGCAGGAGTAACTATCTATGGAATACTACGTGAGACTAAGGGACATATGGTCATTACAGCCGTACAGTTCTTTTTCATGCCTGGCCTTCCAGGTGCAGAGAGCCAGCCTCCTGGAAGCCATGAAGACACCAGGGGAGACAGCAGAAGCCTTTCCAGGCTCTTCTAGCTGAGTCTTCTTAGAAAGCTGGAACTGTGACCATCCCCCAGTCAGCAGCCTGGACGAAGGGTCAGACCAGACTTGGTTTGAAGCCAAAAAAGATGAAAACAGTCCTGCTCTGAGAGCAGTGTCCCCAGCTGACCTGTCTTGTAGCTTCCTGGAAAACCTCCCTTTCAGGGCACTGTTATCTGACATGACTTGGTGCTCAGAGCATGTTCTCTGGGAAAAGTCCTATTCCTGAGGGTATTTGTCTGAGAGGGCTGTACCAGTCTGGTGAACAATAACCTGGCCCAAACCTTTAAGGGAACGTATAGAACCAGGTGTCCATATGGGGCTTTGGGGAACTCTGATTTGTTCAGAGGGAATGAGAAGACTACACACATATTGAAGACTATGCAGGCCCAGAGGCATTGTGGCTGGCTACAGAGAATAGACTCACAGACTTAGTCNAGAAATGTCACTAAGTGACTGAAAACCAGCGACAATTCCTAGGAGTTAGGGAGGGCAAGCAATTTCAGAATTGCCACATTTGTTCTATTTTATCTAACTTATAATGTTCACTTATTTAAAAGTACAAGATGTGCACTAACAGGGATNTGAGGAAAGTCATTGATGAGACTGCCAGAGAGGAGGCTGAGGTGTTGAGTTTATTCTACAAAGACTTCAGTCAGAACTTAGGGATCTATTCTAAGAACTAAAGCAAACTGTCTGAATAGTGATGGCATAACTGTGAAACCTCACTGAGTAGAATAGAATGTTAAAGAACACACAGACATCACTTTTATAAGGGACCAAACAAGAGGATCTCCCAGCAAGACCTAACCAACACTGTAAATCAATCTGACCTAGGAGATANGTCATAAACAAACATTTAAAATGACNGAAAATATACAAATACATTGTACAAAAACAACGAAGTGAATATGGAAGACAATTACAGAAGGGAATTTGAGTGATTCACAAGTGCATGGAAATTAAATACCACAGTCCTAATAACCAATGAATCTCAGAGAAAACATAGGAGGGAAACCAGGAAATACTTCTGAGAGGCAAGAAAAGCAAACATGGAGACTTATGAAATGCCTGTGACAGTGCTAAGACAGTAAGACCCAGAGCTATGGAGCTGCACTTTAAAGAGATTAATAAACTGGAGAGGCCTTGAGAGCTGTAAGCTCACCTTCCACCATGGCCTGGTGCACTCACCCCATAGCAGAGCAGAGCAAGAAGTAAACATGAGCACAGAAAAGAAAGAAAGGCATAGTCAGACACCAGAAGGATCAGCAGAGCCCAAGTTGGCTCCTTCTGAAAAACAATCAATACATCTTTAGCCAAACTGACCCAAGGGGAAAAGGAAACTAAATCCCTAAAGTCAGGAATGAAAGAGGGAACATTGCTGCCGCCCTTCCTTATAGAAGTGGAAAGGGAATGAAGTAGGTATTGTGGATGAGACAGACATATTCCTGGATAGAAAAATTACAAAATCAGCTCAAAAAAGATCTTAGGAGACACAGTAAAGAGGTTAAATTAGTCAACTTTTTAGAAAAAGCCCAGCTTCCAGTTGCTTAACCGGAGAATTCTATTAGACATTGAAAAATAAGATTGCTCCTGCAAAGACTTTTCAAAAAATGGGAAAGGAAGAATGCCTACTTCACAACTCAGTCTGTGGGGTTAGTCTTACCCTGAAAAGCAGGCAAAGGCTTTGCAGAAGCCAGCTTATAGTTTATGCACACAAATGCAAAAATCCTAAACCAGCAAATGAATCCAGGAGACTTAAACAAACAAAAAAGGATTATGTCTGAGCAAGTGNGATTTATTCCGAAACAAAAGACTTGAGTCAAACTGTGAAATGTGCCCTGCTCATGAGTAAGAGCCGAACAGAATCAGCCACAGGGAGAGCACTGAGAAAGTCTAACACTCCTTCCTGAGCAACGTCCTCAGCAGTTTAAGAACAGGGAACTATTTCCATCTGATAAAAAGCCCACAGACAACAGTGTGGCAACATATTTCATGTGACATTTTTGTCTGTGTATGTATGAAAGTATTTTGAAGAAATTGGGGTAAATAATGTATATCATTAAAATTTATTTTACCTGTGCTTAAGGTGGCTTCTAGGAAAATTTAAGTGGTGTATGGGACTCGAATTTATGTAATGTTCCTCATTTCCTTGGGATAATGCAGTTCTGTATCAGGGCCACCAGGTTGCAGCAGGTGGGGTCCTTCACTTCGCCCTGTGCGGACTAGATGATAGATGAGGGACCAGAGAGATTGATGGACAGGAGTAGAGAAGTAGACAAGTGATAAGGATTGTATTAGAATACAGCTTCTGTGGGGACAGGAGCTTTATTTGTATGATATTCCCAGCCTGAAACAGCACATGAAATAGCAAAAAATGAATAGAACANGAACGGTTGAGTGTGAAGGTGGCTGAGGACTGGATGGCTGGTTTTCATCCTGCTGTGCCTGCATGGAATCTATCAATGAGGAGGCATTTAGGGAAGNCCAGCTTGGTGGTTGATACTTTCCCATCAGGATAGTTCAGAATGCTAAAGAGAGCCAAGGAGGCTAGATCCTGGTAGCATTTGTCATTGTGAATTNGTTGTTGTCAGGGTTTTTGATAGGCCAAAAATGTTGGCTAATTTTTTTCATATTTAGAGGAAATCTATTTATCTTTGAGACCTCCGCAGTATACAAAAGCATTGCAGTTGTGTCAGCATTTGTGTAAGTTCTCCTAGGGAGTTAACATCTCTCCAGATCACTGGTCTCTTGCTTTNTGATTGCTGTGGAGAAGCTCTGTGATGATGGAATCCCACCTGTTACCTTGGCCTAGTTGTCTGTACTTTTGCAACTAGATCCCAGAAGTCTTTGATCAGACCAAAACACAGGTATTTTCTTCTAGCAGTTTCATATTTGAACATTTTTATGCAGTTTGAGTTGGTTTCTTGTTGATTCAGTGCAGCAGCAAGTGGTTTTGTGAAGAAATANGATTTTCCACACTTACAGGACATCTTTATTCTGTCTGCCTTTGTATGTTTCAGAGATTATTGGCATTTCCAGCATGGCACGCTGATTATTTACTTGGGTGTGCTGCATCCTTACAGCATAGCGTTTTAGGCTGTTGAGAACCTTCCACTGACCGCTCTTTGTAGAAAAGATAAAAACACTGCTTCTTTTGGAGAGTTTCTAGAAACATCTTTTTGACTTGGCATTTCAAATTCTTAATTATTTGGGGCTCTGGAGGAATNGGGAAGCCGGAAGACAAACGATACAGTTTTCTTATGAAAACAGGAAGTGGTCAAAATAATTCAAGTCCACGTTGAACGGTCTGCCATTGTGGTGAGGTATGAGGAAGCTGGGTGAGGAAGGCTGTCTGCTGTCCTGTGCCTTGAGACTCAGGGAGATGAGTAGTACTTGCTAGGCAAGAAACACAGGTGTGGGGGACAACTTACTTTGGTATTTTAGAAAGTTCTAACAGGGTCAAACTTAGTAATTTACACTTCAGTCTCGATGTGTCAATCCAGAAAGAGTCCTGATGGAGTTCTGTCAGTTGAACCTGCACTGTTGTGTTTATGTAACATTCTTAAAATAGACTCAGGGAGCTGGGGGACAAGTTAGGAGTTATCAGGGTGAGGTGTCCAGAAGGTCCTGTCTATGTGTGCTTTGTGTGTTCTGCAGCTTGTTTCGTGAGGAAGTGTTTAGGGGTGTCATGCCTTCTTATCAAGTTATAAAGTGACCTTTTAAAGTTCCTTGGTAAAGTCTGTTAGCATCTGCTTCTCTTCCACTCTGCTTGTGNCTTTATGTCTATATGTGGTTCTTGTGGCCAGCATGTGTTTCCCTCTTGCTTTTCAATTCGGTCTGAGTTGCTGCTTATCATTGGGATGCTCAGACCCTTGATATGTGGATGTGATCATTGATGTAGCTGGGGTTGAATCTGCTAAACTGATGTTTCCTGTTTATCATGTATGTGTGCCTTCTTCTTTTTGGTTAAGTGAGTGTTTTTCACGATTCAGTTTCATCTCTTTTATTGTCTTATGAGTGACAATTTTATGAAACAATGGTTTCATAATTTTAATGACTGCCATAGAGTTTCTTGTACATGTATTTAATTGGTCAAGTCTACCTCCAAGTGCTGTTTATCACGTCACATANGGCACAAGAAACTCACAAGATAGTGTCCTTACATTTTTTCTCTTCTAGACTTAAGCTCTGGTCATACATTTTCTTTATATATATGATGTGAACACCACCCTGAATTATTTTCACTTAAGCAGCCAATGACCCGAAAAGAGGTTAAAACAATACGAGCAACTCCCCTTCTTTAGCCACACGTTCTCCTGTTTGGACTCCTGTACCTGGCCTCATGATCCTTCTGCCAGAAGGCTCTCCCTTAGCGTTCCTTGTGATGCACGTGTGTTCCCATTNTTTCTTTCAGCTCTGTATGCCTGAAGTTTTATTTCCCAGCCTCCTTTTCCAAAGGTAGTTAGTTTCTCTGTGGTTGTGGTGCTTTACTTTATGGAAGTTTCTGGAATGTCCTCTGGCTTGCATTGTTTTCACACCTTAGCTGTCTTTCACAGCCTTGCTTCTCTGTACGTACTGTGACCACTCCCACCCCGGGTTACTCTTATTTAAGATTGTTCTTTTTATGATTGATTTTGAACTCTTGGTTATGTTGTTTGTTTTTTTCTTCTTTGTGTACTTTGGGACCACTGAGCTTCCTGGATGTGTGAGTTTATAGCTCTCCTCAGATTTCACATATTCTTTTTAAGATACATTTGTCTTCTCATGTCTCCTCTTTTGAAAGCTTCTGTCACACACAATAGGAGGTTTGAAGCTGTCTCATAGATCAGATTTCTTTTAAAAAAATTTCTATGCCTTTAGAATGTTTCCTGTTACCGAATGAATCTTCAAGTTCATTTATATTTTGCCATTAGTTCTGTCTGTCTTTTTTTTTTCTTCTCTAGCATTTCAGTTTAAATCATTAAAAAAGTCTTCTTCTGTCCTTTTAATGTTTTATGCATGAGGTTTGCTTCTGTGCCTTTTCCTTTAATGTTCCGTATACAATACCAATCTCTCTTGCAACAATTGACCTTTTCCCCACCTCTTATCAATTTACCTTTTGGAGTGATGAATATTTCTATATTCTTCAGTATTTTTTGGACTTCAAAAACATGTTACTTGGCAAGAAGAGTCTGATCCTTTTGCCATTGCTTTTTAATTAGTGTGATGAGATCTTAGCAGTGTCAGTCAGGAGTAATTGTTGCCTCTTTCAGAGGCAGTGCCTGTTGAGTGTTCTACTTAATGCCCTGGGTCATAAAAAGTGGGAAAAATGAGTGAGCTGTGTTCTCTGATACTCATGGAGAGTCTCTCATTCTGATGACTGGAGAGGCCCCGCTGCACACACCTGGGACCGGTTTCTTAGCAGCCTTCTTCACTGTGGTCTCCATCAGTCTTGTCTTTGGAGCTCTCCACTCTATCACATCAGCCCTAACTCAGCCAGGCTTTGCCTCGCTCCTCTGCACCAGGCCCTGGAAACTCTCTCAAGGAAATAAGCCAGGGCAATGAGCCCGCTGTTCTGCATGGCTGGTGTTCAGTGTCTTTAGAACAGCAGCCTCATGCTTTGCATGGTGATTGTTGTTGTTGAATTCCCATTACTCTATCTTAATTGAAAGTAGAAATCTTAAAATGAGATTTTCTTGCTTATGGATTCTGTGTTACTATTAGATCAAGCAAAAGTTGTGTTCTATTTATGGAAAGCCGATTTCTCAACCTGTTTGCAGTATCCGTGTGCATATGGAACTGGGACAGAGTGGGCAGAGCAAAGAGAGTAAGCTAAGTTCTTCACTAAGACCTCTCTGGGTGCTCTTGTGTAGACGGGCTGTACCCCTTGACCAGCTTCCTGGGGTGCTCTTGTGCAGATAGGCTGTGTCCCTGATTGCCTTACTGGGGCATTCTTGTATAGACATGCTGTGTGCCTTGACTGCCTTCCTGGGGTGCTCTTATGTAGACGGGCTGTGCCCCTTGACTGCCTACCTGGGGTGTTCTTGTGTAGACAGGCTGTGCCCCTTGACTGCCTTCCTGGGGTGCTCTTGTGTAGACAGGCTGTGCCCCTTGACTACCTAGAGCCCCTAGTTCCTCTGGTGTCTGTGAGTTTTGACTGTGCTGCTTATTCAGTTGAAGGTGTCATCTTGGTCTGCATGTATTAATCTATGTAATNAAAACTTTGACAGTTAGATACTATAGAGGAAACACTGCAGAAACTTGCTTTCTACAGATTAAAGAAAGTCCATTATAATTAAGTCTTGAAGTGCTGACACTAAGACAGACACAGATTAGTGGATCAAAGTAGAGTGTCTGCATACAGACCACAAGTATTTAAATGTTTAGTGTATCTTTTTATGGCGGGCTCACTCCATGGGCTTTGATACAGATGGCCAACCCATTTAAAAAATTAAAGTTGGATTTCTTTCCAATATTTTATACCCAGGGTATATTCTGAATTAGCTAAATGTAAAGTATCCACAGAAAATACAGGAATACACATACCTTTGAGGAAGAAGGCTTTCTAAAGTATGACACAAAAGATACAAGCACCGGGCGGTGGTGGCGCACGCCTTTAATCCCAGCACTTGGGAGGCANAGGCAGGCGGATCTCTGTGAGTTCGAGGCCAGCCTGGGCTACCGAGTGAGTTCCAGGAAAAGCGCCAAAGCTACACAGAGAAATCCTGTCTTGAAAAACCAAAAATAAAATAAAATAAAATAAAATAAAAAAGATACAAGCATAATGAAAAATAAGATTACACAAAGATTTACATCTTTAATATGGCAAAAAGATAATTAGAAACAAATAGAGCTAAAATACAGTTACTGTCTTTATTGTATAAAGGTCACTCGTAAAATAGTTTTTTGTTTTTTGTTTTTTTCGGTTTTTCGAGACAGGGTTTCTCTGTGTAGCTTTGGCGCCCTTCCTGGAACTCACTTGGTAGCCCAGGCTGGCCTCGAACTTACAGAGATCCGCCTGCCTCTGCCTCCTGTGTGCTGGGATTAAAGGCGTGCGCCACTACTGCCTGGCTAGTTTTGTTTTGTTTTGTTTTTTTAAGATGAAACCCCCATTGAGAAAGTGAGCAAAGGATATGATTAACTAATGTTGTCAGAAATGAAAAATAGGGGTCTGGTAAGTATTTATTTTAAAAATGATCTTCCAAATGATAGCTATGATTTATTTTGTGTTTCTGTTCGATTATGCTTTGACTACTTAGTTTAAGTTTTTAAAAAATATAGTGTCATCACCGTCTTCTAAAAGGAGATTGAGACTGGAGANAAGACTGTTGGCCAAAGTGAGGATGCTTATAACATCTGACTCTAGAGCCTGCCCTCATCCCTTCCCCTAGAGCTAAACTAAACCTACCTCAAATTCTGCTGTATCTTCCCTGGAAAATAGCTGTTTACTGANAATCACACAGCTAATAAATGATAAATTAAACAGAAAGAAAAATTGCATAAATAGAAAAAGAAGAGAAAGTGAGGGCACAGTAGAGAGAATGTCTTTAANTTTCTCAGATTCACTATTTCTTTTCAGAATATTTAAAAGATGCCTCAAAGAAGATGAAGAATGGCCTCCTGTTTGTGAAACTGGTCAGCCCGCGCTCAGGTGGGTCGCTTCCTTGGGTCCTCTCATTCTTGAGTGTTCCCAGCACTGTGCTAAGTGTGTGGAGTGCTCGCTTGCCTGTGTGTCTGTCATTTTGAATTAACTTAAAAGTTCACAGCATCCTGTGGTGGAAAATCAAGCTGATTAATTTTCCAAGATAAATCATACTAAACACTGCAGAGAAGATCTTTTTTTTATACTTTTCATCCACAGAATGTTGAATTTTTAGAAATGTTGGCGTGTTTGAGTTCTCTCTGGAAATGGATTGATTTTCTTTGGCTTTCTTATGCCAACTTTTCTTAGCATTCTTACACAACACAAGCCTGAATTTATATTCATTTTGTGTTGTACAGTAAAATAAACAACCGGAGTAAAAACGCAGAAGGCGGTCTTTGACATGTCACGATTTTGGTTGGTTTCGTTTTTTAGCNGTTCTTTCTTTCACACTGACCAAAAAGGCTACCTCCCCCGGTTAGAGGATGATTTTTCTTTTATTAAAATCATTGTATATTGAAGAGCTTTATGTTTTATTGAGAGATCGGTTTATTTTAATTTTATATCCAGCACATTTTGTTTTCTAATTTGCGGGTAAAAGTATTAAAATACACTCAGCCATGAGGTGACAGCAGATTCTATTGATTTGTAAGGGTCTGAGTAAACACATGATGCCTATATGTCAGGGCTGTCCTGGTGACTATGTCACTGCAGAGTGAATGAGGGAAAGCACTTGGATAGTGTTTTGTTGAAAAGATGTATGACTCAAACAATGAGAGAATAAAACAGAACAAAAACAAACACCCGCCCTTCTTCCTCCAGTGTCTTTCCTCAAAGTGAAATTGAATATGCCTGTTGAGCCACACTTGAACAGCCAGAGTTGAGATGAGGAATTCAGAAGCTTTAGGCGGCAGTCCNGTTCTAAAGCACTTAGCAAGAGCAAACATCTTCCTCTGCACCTCCAGTTTCATCTAGATGTGCACAGACGAGGCATGCGTGCTTTATTCTCACTATTGGCAAAGGGAAAAGAGGACTGAGCTAAGCACTTCGGTGTCCTAGGTAGTGTTCTAGGAAATAGAGGGGTGCTTTCTTTGTTCAGCTCTCATAAAAACCCTCTGAGGTGGATTCAGTATTACTCTGTACACAGATTAGCAAGTAGAGCGTAGTAAGGGTTATGTAACTTCTCCAGTGTCACACTCAGCATGTGATTCCAGCGATTTCAGGGACTGCTCTGTGGTTAGAAAAAGATTTGATGACTTGAGCAGTAAAACATCAGATATGCATCCCTTCTACCCCCGTTTCTCCCACCACATAGACTCATGATGCTGAGAACTGACTCTGGACCTGAGTTAGGGGTAAAACCTCAGATATGCACAGGCTTCACCCCTCCTGTCCCCCACACATCTGATTTGCTGAGGATTGAACCCCGGACCTGGCACATGCTGGGCCACTGACTGAGCTGAGCCTCTGTCCCTTCCCCCTGCCCCCTTTAAAAGAATAAAATGGAAAATTCCATCCATTTGACTAAGGCTTGAAGAGTGCCCTTCCCTTTCTCAGTAGAGTGGCCGGTGACCTCTGAGGTGGCTTCTGAGGGCTTAGTCCTTGTCTTTGTTCCTGTGTATAGGGAGCTAATGCTGGTGTAGGGACAGACCTAGCTCACCCATCTGTCGAAACCATTAGGATGTGGTAGGAGGCTGTATAACAGTCAAGGTCAATGGCCTGTGCCTTTCACTTTCTTTCATGGTTTACGTTCAGTGAGGATTATGGAGCTGGAAAGTGAATGTCTGCTCCTAATACCGTAACCTTTCCTTGGAGTCTGGGAAAGTCTCTATACTTAGAGCACCACTCCAGATGTGTGGCTTCCTCTTAGGAGCGTTCCTCAGAACTCTGGACAGACTTCTGATGTACATATGTGCATGAGTAAAGTGATGACTACTAAGCACATCTGTGTTACAGGGGAAGGAACCATTTACTTACTCGATATGTGTCTACAGCAGCTGTTTGAAGTAAAAGTTTTCAAGGAAAAACACCGCTCTTGGTTTATAAATCAATCAGTTCAATCAGGTAAGTGACAGATATATATATATGTAATGTTTTTCCTACCATTAACTAAACACACTCCACAGCTCCTGTGGGTGTGTGGGTTCATCCTCCTAGCTTAGCGTATGTAAGTAAGAAGCTAGTCTATGTATCAGAAAGGGTTTGGATCAAGTGAAGGTAAGTCATGTTGTCACATGGTAAACTGACAATTCTGCTTTATTTCCTAAAATACCAACACATCTTCTGACAGGAGTTAGATGGTCTGAGTGCCTTGGAGTGCAGGTTGAGTTGATTGGAAACATTTCTTTTAGAGGAATTTTTAACATTTTGTTTCCTTGAGCAAACTGATACAGTTTCTAAAACATGCTAGACTATAACGACTTTTCTAAGAAGCGGTTTCTCATGTTACTTGCTGTGCCCNCTGTAGCCAGCTTTCCNNTCACTGTCATANAATAAGGACACTGCCTAGACTGCCGACCCATTAGAAGATANGCTGTGGCTCACAGTTTAGAGGTGTGAGTCCACAGTCCTGTGGGCTGGTTAGTTTTGAGGTGCAACCATGATGTGGCACCATGTGGCCAAAACACTCATTTCCTGGCCAACAACCAAAGAGAGAAAGAGA
>LZPO01027431.1:402126-413816 GCA_001675575.1 Neotoma lepida | reverse complement strand
AAATCCAGATCATACAACTGGTGGGAAGCTCACACACCTTTTGAAGTCACTCTGTTCAGAGATTAAAACACATGTACTCTAAGCCACTGGGCCTTCATTAGAGGGGAAAAGCAGTTGGATAGTTTGGCTACTAACCGTTTTTTGGCATTTTTTAGCCAAATAATGAGGAACCTGTGGAAATGGAGACGTGCAGCAGCAACAACGAGAGGAAGGACTCTGGGAAAATGGAAAGTTTCATTGAAGATAAGAAAGCCATATAGCTCTTATTAGGCGTTCTGTTCTGTCAAGGAGGTCCCCTGGCTTTAATAAAACCTCATTTTCCCTGTAAATTCTCCCATGTGGTAGGGGGCCAGGGTTTAATGGGGATATAAGAGATGATTCCAACCTGAGGCTCAGGTGGCGGGGGCCCGTCCCACAGCTCAGCAGCTGGGATTGATTGCCCAGCCGCCTGCCCAGCAGCGTGCAGTCATTGCACATCAGAGAACAATCATGAGACATTCCAGGCTGACCTGGACCCAGCGAAGATGGCAGCTTGGCTCCCGTTCATTCCCNAGCTGAGAAGCAAACTCGCCATGGTCTTCATTAAAAGTGGACCCAAGGAGTAAGTGATGAGTTCCAACATGTGATTTATTAGGAGGCATCTGCATTTGAAAGCTGCCAAGCCTTTAATCCATGCCTAGCTCCTTAAGGCTCCCATTAGCACTCGGCCATTGTCTTCATTAGAAGCTGTTGATTTTGATGAATTCATCTCTCCTGTCACCAGCAATTCTATCTGGGGGGTCTCACTCTAACTTCTGAAGGGTTGATCCACTGAGCCTTAATATTCCATGACAGGCACCTTCTCAAAACAAGAGGGATGTCAAAAGGAGCTGCTGATAGATGCCAAGTCTGAGCCAGTGAGAGCTGGAGGGAAGTTGAGGGTTAGCAGCTGATAATTAGAAGTCACTGGTGGGTATCAGAATGCATCCATCAGAAATCCNTAGAGATAAACACACCCATAGCCACGTTGGGTTGTGGGAGCGATATTGGTTCTGGGCTCTTCCTCCATTATTGCCAAGGGATCATCGCTTGCTAAACCCTTGAATTCTAAACATAGCTTCTAGATATTCTATGCTCCACACATACTAGCTGTATTCCCAAGACAGAAAGAAATACTATGACTGGTATAATGAATCTATGTGAAGTCCCTGCAATAACATGGAGCCTGTGGTTTTTAATCTAGCAATTCTATATCAATGCAAAGAGACATACTTACTCCTAAACTCACCAAAGGAGATATGTAGAGAAAAACTATAATGTAGGTGGTAGGTAGTCATCATGGCCATCTTTTCTGCCCTGAAACAAGCTCTCTGTCCATTTGGGGGGGGGCAGGGAGAGTGGGAGTTGGGAAAAGATTTCGACAGCAAGTTTAAGTATGTGGGAGAAAAGCCCAGCAAAGCAAAGGTTGTCACCCTGTCCATCCCAGATTGTCACAAGTCCTCTGATATAGGACAGCTCTGTTCCCCATTCCATATCAGTGTTTCCCAGTAGAGGCCTGGGTAGGACAATGGTGTGAGAGCACGTGGTCAGATAGGGACTCAGGGTGGAGGTGGGGGCTTCTCAGGGCCCATGTGATAGGTGTGTTATCTTTCCTGTCATCTCCTTACCTTTCAATGTTCTCCAAGGTCCTTGAGAGCAGCGCACTCTCAGTTCCATCCTGACCCAACTCTCATACAGCATGGTTAAATTCACAGAGACACTCACCTTGGGGTCAAGACGTCTGGTGTCTCTCCTGAAGTAGAAAAANCCCTGGACGCTGAAGGACAATGCCACACAAACTAGGCTCTTGGGCACCTCACTGCATTAATCAAAACCAAATTACCCACAGTTCCCACAGTTCCTTTACCTCAGGATTTCTGGACTTTAGGAGGGAGTCAAAGCTCACCCACACAAGTATCAGAAGCCTTTCATTCATCATTTTCAGCAGGGCAGCCAATAAACCACACTAGGTATGCAACATATTATCAAATGGGCTGTGTGTTAAGTGACTTTGCTCCACTGCAGGCAATAAGGTAAGTGCTCTGAGTAGGTTTAAGTGGCGAAGCTGAGCCAGGGGAGTTGACAGGTTGGTTAACACGAATGCATTTTGAGACTCACGATCTGTTGAGCTTACAATGGGTTTGTCAGAACATAACTCCACCAGAAGTTGAGGAGCGTCTGTACCATATGCACACTTAGTACATGGCACTGAGGGCTCCAGGACAAATGTGGCTGCCCAACACAGAATCTGGTAAGAATGGCAGACAGTGGATTGAATAACTAAAGCACTGTCCAGTGTGGGCATATTGGAAGGCCCAGCAGGACAAAAAGGATTTGATCTGCTCAGGACTGGGAAGAAAAGATCGAATAGCTCAAAGACAGCTTCCCATGGGAGGGGATAGAAGAAGGAATTTCTAGGATGAGCAAAAGGATGGGGAAAGAAGCTGTGGACAGAGGATATGCCATGTTTGCTTAGGAAGGTGGGACTGGTACTGTATTCTGGATAAACAGAACTTAGCTTAGAGTCGGTGGGTGAGGTGTAGGTCTAGAGTGAAGGTGGAGCTTAGATGAGATTTAGAAAGAAAAGCAGGTTAATGAAATGAAGGAAAACATGAGAATTCTGTCCTTCCAGTTCGTGGAACCCTGGGTGAAAAGGGGGTGAACAGGGCTAGTAAGATGGCTTATCAGGTAAAGACACATACTGTCAAGGATAACAGCCTAAGAATGTTCCCCAGGCCTCACATGGTGGAAGGAGAGTCCCCACAGTTGTCCTCTGACCTCCACAGGACACACATGCACAATAAACAATAACTAAATTCATGTAATAGAATTTTTCTAGTGTGGGGAAACAGTAAGGTCTGCATCTCAGCTCTCTGGGTGTGATCTCAGACAATGTCTGGACAGAGCCTTAGCTTCCAATCTGCAACACAAAGATGACCACCCCACAGTGCCTGACTNGGGTTCTGCTGTGAGAATCAAATGCAGACAGGGCTTGACAAGCAAGGCATTGCTGCTTTGAAAACTGAAGAGAGTGGGAAGCTACAGAAAGGTGCTCTCTGTCACCAGCAGGTGTGTCCGCACGGGCCCTGGGACTAGGTAAACTTTTCTNAAGAATCTTGGGAGTTTCTATGCTACAAGAAATGACCCATTGCTGAAAAGTACAACCAGCCAAGGACACAGGAAGCGAAGATGCTCAGATCTACTTTTGCTGCTCTCTGCAGGGGCTTGATGCTAAATAAGGCCCAGTACCCACTGCTTCCTAAGCAAGTAGCTGTTTCTCCTCATTTACACTCTACTCAGCTTCCCCAAACACTTTCCCTTAAAGGGTGTATTTTGAGGGTCCTTCAAAACTTCAAGAACAAAACCAACAATATTAGGCAGGGTGCTTACAGGGAGAAAAATAACCACAAGAAAAATAAATGTATCTGTTACATTTCTGCTCCCAAGAAGAGACTTATTCTATGATAACCATTCCTCAGGGGGTTGGTCAACCACTGGTAAGGCAGAAGAGATGCCCCCCAGCCCTCCAACAGTTCCATCATGCAAGGGCGCCAGCACCCATCACCTTTAATTCCGCCCATTTAATCCTCCTTATGGTTTTGGTCAAGATTTGAAATCAGAACTGAATTGCCCCCAAGAATGTTCTAGAAAGGACACAAACTGAGCATAAGCTAACGTAGCCCAGTTGCCCTGAAGCGTCCAGATGCTTGCCTGTGTCTTCCTGTTCGCATGTCCACCTGTGTGGAGGCCGGCCAACTGCCTCCCTGCGAGCAGTGTGGGTGCCTTTGGCAATGCTTGTTTGTGAAAGTTCTCTTGCCTGCATCACTCTCTCTTCATCAAACATGAATGCTAGCAAAAACTTCTCTGCAAGCCTCATGAATTTTGTAGAAAACAAAACACAGGGGAAAAAACCTACACTATATTCCCCAGATATTCTCTATGAGACAATTGCCTGCTCTCTCTCTCTCTCTCGCTCTCTCTCTCTCTCTCTCTCTCCTCCCTCTCCTACTATTTAGAAAAAGCTGTTGAATATGAAATATTTATGCTATAAGATAGCTTACTAGCCTTGCTTACTGGGTCCCAGCTGGAAAAGAACCAGATCCCCAAATAAATAAATTCTCTTATCTTCCTACCAAAATTGCTTCAAATGATCTCAATCCTGGGGATCATTTTCCTGGGCCAATGCCCTTCACTTCCTGCCATAGACTCTCAGAGGATGGTGCAGGCAGGGTGTGTTCTCTGATAGGCCCAGGGCTCCCCNACCCAGGCTTCGTCAAGTTCCAAAATGAGGAGGGAAGGAAAAGAAGGACAGAAGAGTGGGGAAAAAGCACTCCCTCTGACAGGTTGGAAAACTGAGGTACAAGGTTAGTGATGTAGCATTGCAGGTAGGTACAAAGGGTTTGCAGCATGCTGTGTGGTAGACTTGTCCAACTCCTCTATTGCCACGTAGGTACCTAGCATGCACTGGGCACTGAGTTAGAAAACCAGCACCTTCTTCCTCATTTCATCATCTGAGCATGCCACATAGCAAGTTCAAAGCCAGCTGAGATACAGGAGACCGTGCCAAAAGAAAAAGAAAGAATAATCAATCAATCAATCAATCAATCAATGAAAAAGAAAGTTGAGTGACCAACTCAATTCCTTCTCTGTATCCTTTCCATACATCTTGCTGGGCAGCACCCAGAAATGGACACAGCCTCAAGCCTGGGGTGCAGCCTCTTGTCCTCCACTGTATCCACAGTGTCTGCAGCAGCAGCCTCTCTCCTTCCCGATACCTACTGATGGTCTGACCCCTCCCCTCAGCTCTTTGCTGTCTATCAATGAAGACCATTTGATTTCCTAGCTGCCCTTGTGGCCACCAGCATGCACAACACAGCCATTCTGCTTTCTACTTGAGAAGCACTTGGCTCTCCAGGAGCCTTCTGTGAGCAGGAAGAGGCACTGGCAGTGATGATTGGAGTAGGAGAGGCCTGGGGCTGAGTGGAGCAAAGAAAGGAGGTGATGTCTCCACAGAAGTGTCCTTTCCCACAACACAACAATGCCGTTTAGGATGGGACAAAAGAAAAACACACCACCTGGGCAGTGTAAAGGGCCACTGGATGTAGAGAGGAGGAGGCCCAGGCTGTGGTGTGAGAGCTGCCTGAGGTGCCTTTGGAGTAATCCTACTTGTGCTAATGTGGTGTTCTTCTCTGACTATCAGGAGACAGAGTAGGTGCAGCATCTTGGAGACTCCACCCCCTCCCGCACCCCCATTATGTGCTCCTCTAAAAGCTCTCTTTAGGTTCCTCATTAATTGTGTTTCTGTAAGAAACATCTATGTAAGTCTCAGCAGTCCTGAGGGTGCCGGAAGTGGTATAAATCATTACAGACTCACTGCCTCATTCAGTGGAAGTGGTTTTTCTCTCCTGTGCCACCTGGCTGCTGTTCTGAAGCCACACAGATGCTTATTGTTACCATTTCAGAATTGGGGATGCATAGAGCAGAGTGGAGTGTCTCATTCAAGGCTCTACCTCCTTATCACCCCTGGCACACGGCTGGACAGAGTGCTCTGAGAAATTAGTTTTTAAGTTCCTAGTTATTGTTAACCACTCCAAAATAGGGAATGTGAGTGAGGGTGGGTTTGCNGCACGCTGTGGGGTAGGCTCGTCCAACTCCTCTATTGCCACGTAACATCTGAGGACTCTGCCCAACTGTTACATGAGCAATGTTCTTCCATTCTTGCATCTCCTCATTCTCTGAAAAACTATCAGACGTTCTAAGAACTTTCATAGAGAACAGCCAAGGCAAATATTAACTTGGGCCAGTGAGCTAACTTCTTTGGGTCTCAGAAGTTTTGTGTATAAAACAATGTCTAACTGGACATAGGGGCTCACATCTGTAATTCCAGCACTTGGGAAACCAAGGCAGGAAGACTGTCATGAGTTGGAGGCCAGCCTGAACTACATGGTACATTCCAGGCCAACCTAGACTACAGAAAGAGACTTTGTCTCAAAAATGCAAACTAAAATGGTGTTTAAAGAAAGAGGATGATTTACATTATAGATCCATCCCTGCCACNTCTGATAGTGTTTGAACCACTCAAGTTTGGAATTCTGTTCATAACAGCATTACTTGTTGAGATTTAGTTTACTTTAAACCAATGTGGTAGCCAATACAATCCTGAAATGGGCCCCTATCCTCTGGTCTAAAAGTCCTGATGTGAGCACTCTTTATCTTGTTTATTATAGATATCCATACCANTTGGTGCCAACATTCTCTATTACTAGAACTGCCGGATGTCTGGGCTACAGGTGAGCAACAGCTAGGTTGATACGTCCTGGCATTTGTAAAACCCCAGAAGGGGAAAATGTTAATGGAGACAGCATCTCAAAACCTTGTTTAAAAAATGCTACTCTAACGTAGCTGGCATCCCCTCTGGGTATATCCTCTAGTATCCCCTGGACTTCATGCAGACCTCCATGCTCCATGGAAGCCTTTGCTCTGAGTTTTCTGTGTACTGTATGCTTTTTATAGATACCTCCTTCTCTCAACTGTGGGGTCCCTTAGAACAGAGGCTATGCATCTACTCTGATAAACACCCAGCAACAAGCTTGGTCAGCATCTGTCAAATCAAGTCTTCTGGAAGGAAAGAACCAACTTGTAATGAAGACACAATCTTGCCCAAGGTCACAAACAATCAGTGACAAAACATAGAATAGCTCAGACTCCAGAACCCTGGGATGTAGCTCATCCAGTGACAGCTGATTTCATAAGCAATGAAAGACGCTATCCAAATGATTAGCTTGTTTAGTCTCTACACTATCCCCAGTTCTCAAGACCTTTGCAGGTAGAGACCAGATATTTCATTCAAGTCTGATGCTTACTACTGGCTAACATGGTCTTGGACCCAGCCACCACCCTCTCACCTCCCTGCCCTCATACTCCAAGGCAGGGTTCACTAAGTAATGCATAGTCCTGACTGACTAACAGTTGAGGATTGGGCAGAAGTCACTGAAACTGGCCCCAGATGGGATTCCAGGAGTAAAAGGAGCCCATCCTCTCGGGACTTCTGGGAACTACAGATAACTTTTTTAATGAACCAAAATACCAAAGAAAAAAACCCTCTTGACAGTTGTTATCCATTGCCCAACTCCCCATGGAGAGGTGCCTGTGGAATTTGCTGAGCTGCGGTCATGTGTGAAGGGCAGCACCAGGCCCCATGGTGATAACGAGGAGGCATATTTATCTAGCATGTCTCCCCCAGAGAGCTTGTTTTTCCTCCATTGCAATAGCATGGCCCTCTTGGCTCAATCCCTGGTGCCTAGCACAGATGGGTGGTATCACAGAAACTGCCCAGAGGTGTGCAATGATCCATGGAGGGAGCAGATAAGATGTGGTCCTACACATCTTNGGCTGAGGCTCAAGTANGGACAGCTGTTAGCATCAAAAAGTTTCATAATCCTGATTTTAAACAGCCTCTCTGCATTCCAGGATCCCAGGAAATAGACAGTATTCCACCCTGGGAAGGTAGACAAGGAGAAAGGGTAGGTTTAAGGTACCAAAGCCAAGATATTNTACATGCATGCACACACACGTGCACACACACACACAACACACACACACACACACACACTTTGCACTCCTCTCCTCCATCGTGTGTGTGTTTGTGTGTGTGTGTAGACTAGAGCATATGAGATTGGGTTTAACTCTATAGTCCAAACTGGAACTCACAATGTAGCCCAAGCCAGCCTCAAACTCATGGTGATCCTCCTGCCTCAGCCTCCTGACTACTGGAAGAATAGGCATGAGCCACGGTGCCTGGCTAGAATTCTTGAATGTGTATGTTTAACCAAGCCCCCAGGTGATGCTAAAGTGGCTGGCTCAGGAGCTATACCTTAGGGGAAATGGTCTTGGTTCAACACCAGTGAATACGGGGAGTGGCCAGGCAGGACTCCCCACTGTCAAGGTTAAGGGATGGGCATAAGATCATGTTATAAGGAGAGTTGTGGAAAATGAAGTCTAAGTTGAAGACTCATGTTTCCAAAATGGCTCCAAATCAGTTCCTCTCAGCAGCAAGGTAACTTTACCTGCCACAGCTTGTATTTATAACCCCTTTTCACACAGGGGGTTGGGGTAACTGCTGTATTCCAAGCATGTGCTGGGAATGGCACCTGCAATAGCGGGTTCTGATTAAGAGCTGGGTTGTTTGGCTTTTATCCTTGTTATTGATGGAAAAAACCTGAGACTCCGAGAGTCCTACAAAGTCTCAAACTGACAGGGGGAGAGTAAGGCAGGAATCAAAGTCACAGCTGTAGACTTGCTGAAGTAAGATATAAGGTGGGGAGAGGAGTTCTATACCCTAACATGTCCCTCAGTTAGGAACTTAAGACAATGTCCCCCAAGACGTTAAAAAAAAAAAGAATTTAATGTGATCCCAAATGCAATCTCATAGTCAAACACCTTTGGAATACTAAATGTAAGCAAAGAATCGATTGGTGAGAGAAGAGTAATGGGTATGAGTAATCTGCTCAGGGAAATGGAAGGGGGCTTTAGTTAGGGAGGGGGAGTAAATACAGAAGGAGGAGGAAGTTGAGTAAAATAACAGAATGTCTGAAAAAAGTCATACGTGTATGTCAGTATATATACACGCACTCTCTCTCTCTCTCTCTCTATCTATCTATCTATCTATCTATCTATCATCTATCTATCTATCATCTATCTATATATATATATGGAGAGTATATATATATATTATATCTATTTATATATCTATATATCTATATATAGATATTCCAATAGCCCTATTATCTATCTGGGCTGACAATGCTCCCCCCAAGAGCTAGGGATATCTAACAAAAAAACAGACACTGGGCATGAGAAGCCTTCTTTTGGGTTGTTGGTCAGAGTTGTCAAAGACACTCCCAAAACATTGTAGGCTATTACTTTCACCTTTAGTTGACCCACCGATGTGAAAAGAAAGTCTCTATTTTTGAAGATACCATGTACTTTGGGCACAGGGCCCAGAGGACTGAAGGTGGATCTGACCTGAAAGATTTCTTTCTGAACTTTCATGGTACCAGAAGGCACCATGCAAGCTTCCAAAGGAGGGAGGCAACCGATAGTCCTGGCAGCTANGATATCTATGAACTACAATCACCAGCATGACGTGACAACCCTAAGGATACAACAGTGACACACATAGATCTTGGTAGTAACTCACAGCTCACTAACTGTACATAAGGCCACTAAACAGGAGAGAAATCATGCCTGGTACTGGAACCTAGCCAGCTACCTGGGGCAGTGAAGTCGTGAGTCTTGGAGAAGAACCTCCAACAACTACTTTGCTAAAATGGCATAATCCCTCATTCTAAATACTTCTCCTTATACCCACATATAAGTGTGGTCCTCCCCTTTAGTCAAAGCAACTTCTCTTTGTAACAGATGGAGACCATTACAGAAAACTCCAACTCATCAAAATGCGGAGTTGTAGAGCCCAGTCCTAACAGATACATCTACAACAAAACTCCTTCACCTAAGGCTCAGGGGTCATTNTGGAAGAGGGCTCAGAAAGACTGTAAGATCCAGAGGAAAAGGAAGTTTTCTGTGAGATTGTGTCTCCTAGAAACATCAGAAGCTACACCCATGAAGTCTCACCAACAAAGCTGCCTCAACAGGACCTGAACAAGGATGACACCAATGGACTTGTTAACATGGACAGGGGAAAGCCCAGGAGGCCTCAGCCTTAGACTAGGAATGACAGCAACTAAACAATGCTGAAATCAGAAGAAATTGTCTTCCCCAGAGAAGAGCACATCAACCGGTTATCCAATACCAAATGACCAGTCAGCCCTAAAAATATATACATACAAGTGACATTATAAGGACTGAGTGGGTAATATTTATACATTCACATACATACATATATACATGGAGAGAGAGAATAAAAGAGAGAGAGAGAGTGTGTGTGTGTGTGTGTGNGAGAGAGAGAGAGAGAGAGAGAGAGAGAGAAACAAACAAAGAGAAAGAGGCCATGAATTTGAAAGAGAATAAGGGGTGCTTATAGCAGGGTTTTGAGGGAGAAGAAGAAATGGGCCAGTGATATGATTATAATCACAGAAAATAAAAAAATAAAGAATCTATTAGATTTATCAGATATTTTATTCAATACAAAAATTAAGTGTATAATGACTTTCAGAGAGGAGGCTTATAACATTTCTCAAATTGGATGAGAGGGCTGGGAGTGTACCTCCATGGGTGAGCGCTTGCCTAGAATGCATGAATGAAGATTAAGATTCAAACTGTAACTGAGGGGGTAGGGCAGACAGAGAGAGAGACACACACAGAGAAAGATATCTAAGCAGAAAATCATTTATAAACTATTTAATACCTAGTGACATAGTTGTGAAGAAAACAGCCTAGTAACCTTTGGCCTACATATTAATAAAGCCAAGAATTTAACCACAAACCCACACTGCACTTCAAGACACATTCATACTTTGAAATAAGCAGAGAAAGCTTGTCTGGTGTGATCCAAATTGGATTAAAAGGGAAAACCACCTCCAGGCCCCCACAGCACTGACACAGGTCTAAGGCCAGTCCGAAGAGCCCTGAGCAAGGCCCAGAGGTGGGCAGGTGGTCACAGGGCACTGGCGGACCCTTGCAACCTGCAACCCTCCCGGGCAGGAGCCAGAGGGGCTTGGCCATCATCAGAGCCACCTCTTCTATGTCTTGCATAGGTCTCCTAACTCCCTTCAGAACTGTTAGCCAGCCAAGGCTTTCTCAATCAATCATTCACATTTCTATCTATTTGTCTTCTTCAAGGGAGATAAAAGAAAAGGAAAAGGCCACACGGGGTGGGAATAGAAGGAAGCCAGGCGCTCTCTGGGAGGCATAAGGGCAGACACTAGATGTACTTTCTAATGCAACATGGCATTTGTCCTTCGTTCTCTGAAGCCCCTGGAGAAAGCAGCTGCCAGAGAGCTCAGAGCACCACCAGTCTCCAGGGCCTGAACCACTGACCCAGGATTGAACAGAGGCCTCTGAGGCTTGTTTGCCTTGCCTGCCTGGGTAATATTTGAGCAGCTGAGAAGCATGGTGCAAACACAGAAGCTCTGCATCATGCCAGCTTTTAGGAGCATCCTGCAGCATGTTCAGGCTCTTCCTGGATCAAAAGCGCTGGGCTGTTCAAACTCACCTGGAGGGACCCAAGTGAGAACCATACAGAAGATCCACTCACTAGCCTCTCATGCTAAGCATGCATAGTCCACTTAGGCAAAGGGATGGAGAGTTTAAAATTGCTANGTGTGGCATTTTGCCAATGGAGATTGCTACAGCATCAGCTCATTAATAAAAGAGAGAGTATTGACATGGTCTGCAATCATTGTTACTGCTATCAAAATGATCTGCAACGATATGCTGTCCTTTGTGTTCAAAGACAATGCTGCTAACACAGTATAATAAGTGCTTATTTTCCATTGCACAAGGATCAGATATTGTCCAGTCTAAGTAGTACTTTTGAGGGTGCTTGAAGTGTGTATGCACTTGTGAGTGCATATATCTGCCTGTGTATATATCATATATATGGACACATCCAAATACATATACACAAATATAGTTACATGTTATCCTGTGTTGGAAGCAAAATATCTCTGGGTCCAGCTGTATGTGCTCCCACTCCTCCTGTATGCTGAGTT
>LZPO01027431.1:378051-393530 GCA_001675575.1 Neotoma lepida | reverse complement strand
AGAGAGAGAGAGAGAGAGAATGAAAGGTAGATATTTTCAGAGGAATGACATCTGAGGTGGTCTTCCGGCCTCCACGTAACACATACACATGTACACCTACACACACAAGCAGTACACAGACACACATATACAAGAGTGTCTTAGCTACACTGGAGTAGGAGGCAGGTATAAAGATGGACAGAGTCTCCAAGCTAAAATATTTTATGGCTCTTCGGTAGAGTAGAGAAAGGCTGAAGATGAACATCCCAGCTGTGGCCAGATGATACCGTGGCTTAGAAACTTCTAGACAAGGAATGCCATACAGACTAGACCAACTGTGCATCCAGCTGAGTCAGTGTGAGGGATGGGAGATGTTTCCAAACTGCTGTGAGGATATATAATATTTCAGGGGGTGACTTGGGAAGTCCAAGGTGAAGCAAGGGGGCAATTGATTCCATAACTGAATGGGCTGGCCTGCCTGGAGACAGTAGTCTATTTATTTACATTGTGTCTGTTGGCTGGCCACCTGCCATATAAGGAGTTGGTTATCAGTCACTAGACTGTGCACCCTTGGCTGTAACTTCTCCCCTAATCTGTTTGGGCCATTAAGTGCTCTCCACATCCTAGTCTGTCTCCAGCATAGAGCCAGAGAGGCTGGATACTCCCAGGGGCCTCTCTGTTCCTCCAGCCTCCTCCATGCCTCTGCCTGGGACAGCAGACTTGTTTCAATCAATTTCCACTGTGTCACACATTAGTATTTAGTGACGACACCCAACCTGCACAGGAATGAGAAGAGATAAAGGATGGCTTCAGCCACCCCTGAGTTCTCTGAGCATCCTCTTGCACCTGTAAGTATGACACTCACTTCAGTGTGACCCNCAATAGGAGACTCTTCCTCTGATATAATCAATTCTTAAATCTGGGATGACCTTTGAAACTGGGGTCTCCACTAACTATNTTTCCCAAGTCACTGAGCTAGTTTGTGTTCCTGCCTGAGACCAAAATAAGAAAAGTGATATTTTCTAAGTCCAGGGATTAACTAAGCTTAGTCACCAAATGACAGTGACAATTTTTTGTGCTTAACATTATCAGTTTGTGTTCAGAACACTTGTTTGTGATCATTCCAGTTTCTTTGGCCTTGGACTTGTATCTTCACCTCCCAATGGGGCTCCAGCACTCAAGCCGCTGGAGAATAAATCAGTGTGAGTTTGGCCCCGCCGTTCTTCTGTGTTTTTCCCTAGAGTCTCTGACCTCGTGCTGGGGCACACTAGCTTCAAGAATGGCTCAGGTCTAGAATTCAGGGTTTGAGGAATTCAAGCCACAGGCTCTTGAGACTGTCCCATATCCTCCTCCTCCCTTCTAGTCCCGTGAGACACTGGGAAAACACTAGCTTTCACTATTCCATACTCCAAAGTGGGGCATGTTTCCACCAAGCCCTATAACAGATGAGGGGACCCTGAGTAACAGGTAGTGCCAAGCAAGCAGCTCAGATAAGAAGTGGTAGCCTACCCACAGCTCTGACTAGAAGGCATAGCTACAAACTCAGCTATCACAAACTCCTGACAAAATAAGTCCCCAAACAAGCCAGAGTGTGTGACCCACTCATCTTTGTCCCTTGTGGGTAACCACAACACCCCATCCTCAGAGTTGCCCTAGAAATGCTTGTCCACACACAGCATCTCACTTGAGAACCAGAACATTCATTCAGCTCAGGACTTCCATTGGTTGGTCATGAGATGGGCTGTGACATTTTTTTCCCATTCCATGCTTTTGTGTTTTCAGTCTTAGAAAATGATGTCAGCAATAAAAAAGGAAATTCTTGGCTGGTGACTCAAAAGCCAGGGTGAGAGGAGGCTTGTGGAACAGTAACAAACACAGAGGGCCAGCTCTGTCATTTCTGCCAGGCTCCATCGTCTCAGGGAATTCCCTCCTGCCCTCCCCCTTTCCTTCTGAATGAACAAAGGGCTGATGGATCCATATTTCTCTTCTCCCCCAGAAACAAGAAAGCATGATGGGAAAGATGATGCACATCCAGCTAAGAGTATGAGGCATGCTACATGTTAGTCTGAGTAGGTGTGGCATCTGTGCTTGGTGTGGCCACCTTCCCAGGTGACATCAGCAGGATGAGACATGGGGACCATCTAGCACTGAGACAAGGACAAGGCAGGTTGGGGTGGCAGCATTCTTGACTATTTTCTTCTAAGCTCTTCTAGTTTAGTGTCCTTGCGGGTGAAAAGGGTAAAGGGGTAGCCAGCAGGGTGTGGGAAAGGCCAGTGGAGCCTGCCTGAGCTGATGTTTTGCTGGAAGCATGGCTTCTGTGCTCACAACTACTTATTCTGCACTTGTGCTCCCCTACATGAACCATGGGGATAAATAACACATGATCCTGAGCCTAGAGACGGGGGGAGGACCTTGCCACCTTTTGACCTGGAGGAGCAATGAATGAGCAGGGCTGATGGAGGCCAAAAGGAAGGAGTCACGGGTAGAGCATGCTGAGGAGACCTTAGGATGGATATAGCCAGTTCAGTCTACCAATAGTAATGAGGACCTGGGGGACCAAAGCCCATCTCTTTCCTTCCATTGCCATTCTTCTGCTAAGGCTTCTCATCNTTCCCCTTCACTGGGACAGGTGGCTCAGCAGTCCATAGAGGGTATGAAGACTACGGAGCTCAATAAAAGACCTAAGACAGGGACATGTCAAAGGCCACATGGTCTGTTTGTGTTCCTATCCTCCTCTGGACTTAAACCCTGTAGGCACTCAACCCAAACTATGAAATTAGTGAGTGAATGAATGGAGGAAGGAGGGTAGCTTCACAGTGGGACCAAATGAGGCCCTGATATGTTTCCAAGTGGGGGATGACACTTTTCAGAATCCCTCCTTTCAGATCAGTCTTTTAAAAGTAAGATATTTTCCCCAGTCTACCCACTGTCTACTTCCAGGGCGCTCTTCTTTGAGTCCCCAGCTCAGATTCACCATACCCTGACAAGTGGCTCCAGTGACAGGGACATTCTAGATGGACATTAGGTACCCCAAAGGTCCAAAGTCGCTGTCTGATCTCAGTGTGCTTCTGTGTGGGTTGGGGTGCCCCNCTCTGTGTTGCCAAGTACCCGGCTTAGCAGTTACTGCAACATCAGCCAGTATCCAANCTTCTCTGGGCCATCCCAGGAGAACCCTGTCAGAGGTTGTGGATATCTTATAAATTACAACTGTCCCGGTTACTGTGCAGGGTGAAGCAGTGGTCACAGAAGCCCAAATCCTGCTGAGGTCCAGGCAAGTGAATAGATACACGTGGATAACACTGTTCACAAAACTTCAGTGGTGCTCGGATATGCTGCCTCTGTACCAGGCAAGCAGCCAGGCCTGAGTGACTAGCAACACAGAAAACTCTCTTCTCAGGATGAGAAGAAGGGCCACCCCAACCTCCTTCAGCCAGGCCCTGCCTGCCCCTCCTCACCCCATAGACCAGTTCCATTAAACCTTGATAGAACCCTGCTCTGATTGTCAGTTTCTTGCTCTGGAGTTTCAGGGACTGTTGCCCATCATCTATTTGGAGTTGTCTACCGACCCATCAGAGCCAGTCTGTGCTTGCTCTGCTTAGTATACCTGCCTAACGCCTCCCTCCTTACCATCACCACCACCTACCAGTGGCAGCCCTCAGCTCCTCCCATCCAAAGGGAGNCTTTCTTTCACTAGCTGGGGCTTCTGTAGGTAGTCAAGTTGACATTTTTCACCAACCAGACATTGCCCCTCTAAGTTAATNAATCTGCCCCTCTCATAATATCAGGCAAGCACCCAAGTCAGTGCCAGGCACATAGTGGTGCTGTGGATTGGTGTTGATTTTTTGTTTTAGGAGGGGTGTCATGAACCCAGTGTCAGAGCCATGGATGAAGAGAACACANCCTCACATGCAACTGGACATTGGGCACCAGTAGCCAGGGCTAAGAGCCCCACCAAGCTTATTGCTCAACTCCCAATGTTATTATCCAAGTATTCACTCATTCCATCTGAGAGGTATTTATTGAGATCATACTGTAGGCCACTGAGCAGTGCTCTGAGAATATAGAAGGCAGCAAGACACAGCATCAACTCTCTGGAGATGCCAGAACCAGGGAAAACTGTGCTAGGTACCCTGACTGAGGCTCCAGACACCCCATGGACACAAAGAATGCCCAGCTCAGTAGGCTAAATGGAAGCCAAGTTCAGCTGAAATACCAGGACATGGATCCTCCTTCTGAGTGGGGATATAAGCCAGAACTTGCCTGAGAAACCTAGCCGTGCAGCCAGAAGCCACCCGCCACCAGACCCATTACCAATTCCAGGCAGAGAGCCTGTGAGACCCAGGCCACTCATTCACACCACAGTGTCTTTTTATTTTTTCCCATGCTAACTGGCCTCCCTGTCTGACCTTCCCCAATCCTCCAATAACCTGGGTGTCTGCTTGGCCAGCAGCCACCCAGAATTTATTTATTTATTTTTTTTTCCAACTCCTGGCTGAGACCCAGCACACATGGGAGGGGGTGGGGGAGGGGGAGGGGCTCAGCTTATGCTTATGCTAAACCTGCTCTTCCATTCAGGCCCTGTGTTGGGCAGCCAAGTTGCCTCTGAAGTGGTGCCCAGCCGGGAAGGGCTGCCTCTGTCCTACCCTCTAGGGACTGCCAGACTGAACTAGTGCAGATGGCACTGGCAGATGTCAGTATCAAGGGAGCTCCCTCCTCCTGCCTAATGAGGGAGCAGGTGAAAGAACTAGTGGACCAGACCAAGGGTGAGAAGTAGAACAAACACTAAATTAAAATTAGGAAACCTGGGTTCTAATCCCAATTCTGTAACTAATGGGCTGTGCGACATTGCACAAGTCACATTGCACAGGGACACCTCTCTGAGCCTGGGTGTCTCTGTGATCTGAGTCTGTGATTCTGCTCTAGGAGTGAGCATACTGATTTGATAGAAAATAGTCCAGGTCCTCATTTCTATACAATTGACCTGCTGTGTAATCCTGGGCAAATTCTCTCACCTACCTTCTGCAAGGTTAGCAAACCATGAGAAGTCACAACCCATACAGAATGGGGTCAAAATGGAACTAAGACAAAGGGCACGGGTCACCACTGAACCCAGGAAGGAGTCAGGGGAATTCGTGAAGCATTCTCTATTTCTTCCACTGCCTAACACACGATTCCAGTCTGGAGCCAGCAGTCTATCCACCCATTGTGCCTATCCAGTCCTGCTCTGAGCTGCATTCCATGCTTCCTCCCCTTTACTGTCTCTCTCTTCATAGCCCAAGTTCTCCATGACCATCAGCAGCTAAGATCTGTCAGCCACTAGGGAATTATCAGCCTTTGGGGTCCCAGGTCCTCATCACATCTGCATGTAGCCTTCCTTTTGAAAACAGTGGGCTAGCTGCACAGTGCTGTACATGTGAATCTCACCCCTCTGCAGACCTACAGCAAACAGACACCAGCCAGCTAGGAGGACATTTGAGCAGTTAACTGCATCTTTCCCACTTAAAAGGGATGGAGAAAAATCCAACAAGGAGACCTGAGTTTGAGCTGATGTGGAGACTATGGCAGGCCCTCCAGACTCCTAGAAAATGCCAAGACTGAAAATCAGTTTCTCATATGTTATTGAGCACAGTGGAGGATGAGAGTGGTTGGTGGTTATCTGGGTAGAGAGAATTTGGTGGAGTTACGGGACAGACTAGGCAGGAAGTTGCTTTAAATGCCAACACTATGAAAGGGTGATATAAATCAAGGTCTGGAGAAACTCTGTAGAAGAGGATACAGCAAGAAGAAATAGAGTAACATCCTTTGTAAGTTTTTCAGGCAGTCACACACCTCCGAGCTAAGCATTACATGTGGTCACCAAGGCCTGTAAATGCAGAAGCAGAGAGGGAGACCCTCTGGCCCAACAGGATGCACTGATGCCTTTGATAGACCCTTTGCTGATTAATTTTAATTATCAATTTGACATAATCTAGAGTCATTTGGGAAGGAAGCCCCAATGATGAATTGCCTATATTACGTTGACCTACGGGCATGTCTATGGGGGACTGCTTAGATTAAGTCAATTGAAGTGAGAAGATTCACCCACTGTGGCTGGGCTAGGGATCCTGTGCTATATAAGAGGAGAGAGAACAGGCTAAGCACTAGCATGTGTGTGTTAATTCATCTCTCTATGCTNATAATTGTGGATGTCATGCGGCCAGTTGCTTCAAGTTCCTGCCACCTTGACTCACTTGCAGTGATGGGTAGCAACCTGGAATTATGAACCAAATAAACTCTTTCTCATTTAAGTTCCTCTGGGCTTAGTGTTTTTTCACAGCAAGAGGAAACAAAACTACGACAGACCATCTTGCAACTGTGACTAGCCATGTCACCGATGAGGCCTAAGGGATGCTGGGCCANCCCCTTGTAAAGATGAGAAAATGTCATCTGGCTCTGCCTCCAAGAAGAAGCAGGAAGCCCAAAAGCAAATTCTACCAGGAGACACCGAACCTGGAAGAGATGATAGTGAGTAACCAAAACCTTGATGGCCAAGAGATGCATGGTGAAACCAGTCCATCACCAGTGGACTGTGAGGTGGCCCCCTCACACCTGCTGCCTGCACTCAAGTCCACAGAAGTCTTTTTTGGGGGGATTTTTTTTTCTGTTTTTTTCCCTAGTTATAGAAGATGGTTTCCCAAGAGTATCCTAGCTTGATGGGGCAGAAACTGATCCTGGAGCCTTACCATGAAGAATGATGTGGCCTAGGGCCTCGTATGGTCACATGATAAGACCTGAGATGGCTCAGGTCAGATGCATCCCAGAAATATAAAGCTGGTGGCTAATGTGGCATCAAGCCTGCCCTGGGATGTCCCTGCCATGGATGATGGGGCAGGACACAAGGGACTCAGTCAGACACCCACCAAGGANGCCTAGTCAGGCCCATGCTGTGAAAAGCAAGGAAGGAATACCAAAGGGAATGGGGAAATCCAGGAGTTCCCTAGCGAGCCATGGAAGTTTCTAGAATAATAATAACCAGCATTTATGTAGCACTCACATACATTGAACTCCTGTTTTCACAACAGTAAGATGCGTAGCATTTTACCCACGTTTTACAGCCACAAAGACTAAGGCACAGGGTGGTTAAGTGTCATGCCTAAAGTCAAACAATAGATTCGTAATAGTCAGACTTTGAACTTGGAGATATTCTTTCCAAAGACTGCACTCTTTCCTGACTCACAAACAGAGTCTTACATAGCCCAGACAGATTGGCCTGGACTTACTATGTAGCCAAGAATGACCTTGGACTTCTGAACTTCCTGTCTCTACCTCTTGAGTACTAGAATTACAGGGGTGCACCACCATTCCAGGTATATGTGGTATTGGGGATTAACCTCAGAGTATGCAAGGGAAGCACTCTACCAAGTAAGCTATATCCCCAGCTCAAGGCGGCACTCTTAACCACTATATGGCAGGGCCTCTCCAGATTGAATGAGGCCACCGGCTTGTTCATGGCCTGTCCCTGCCTTCCTGGAGTAAGAACTCTGAGGCTGGCCAGGTTCCACATTCACCTGATGCTGGGGGACTCCACCCACCAGACTCTCACCCCCAGGCTCCTGTCTCTTTGACAGCTGCCCAGGGGTGGGGGTTAGGACCTCACACCACCCACACTCTGCTGGGAAACCCAGCTATCCATTGGAGGCTAAAACTCCTCTCCGTAACCAGTCTTCCTGAAAATTGTACAAATGCTGGAAGATAAAAGTGTGGGGATCGGCATGAATGGAGTGGGTTTTTCAGAAACACCGTTTAACATCGAGAGCCTTCTGATGTGAGCGATTTGGATTCTGCTGCATTTCTGGATTGTTTGTTGAATTATGCATCAGCAGCTTCTGTTGCCATGAAAAGCGCCACCGCCACTTGGGCTGTTCTGAAACCTGCAGCAATGGAGACAGTTGGGTGCACAGTTTGGATAGTGAGATTTGTCTTTGATGGCAGTGAAGCAGCAGAGGGAGAGGAGAAAGAGAGGAGAGGGGATATGGAAAAGAGAGAGCAGGAAGAATCAGGGGAGCAGGCATGAGAGTCGCACACTTTACACAGCACACTCTCAAGACAACTTCACACCAGGGAGAAGAACCCAGAGAAGGTGAGCTGACATAGGCTTGGACTTCTCAGATGTCCATCCCTCACCATGAGGCAAGGAAGGAAAGGGCCAATAGAGAGCCAGACTCCACCCCTAATCCAGGAGGAAACACACCCAGACTGCCAAATGCCTACCACCTACCACCTGAAATGGGATGTTCTCATCCAAGTTTGTGCTTCCTTTTTACTGGGTCAAGGACAGTTTTTCCATTTACTGCAGACTGGTATATTTATCATAAAACTACAGTGGTGGATAGAACACCCATGTGACTGAGGGCACAGAGCAAGGAGGCAAAAGATCCTCAAAGTGCACACTGTTCAGCGGTTGGAATGAAATATAAGCCTAGTTTCTTGACATCCCCAACTCCTTTCTCTGCCATCAGATCTGACCTCCTATCCTGGGGAAGTTCCCAGCATCTCTGATGGCACATTACACATTGCCCAAGCTGATATAGCCAAGTTTGGGCCTGGGGCAATAGGAAGAAAAGATATCAAAATCCCAGGCCAAGTTCTGCCTCTCTACAAAGATGTGCTCCTAAGGCTATTTAACTTGCTGTGCCTCAGTTTCCCCACCTGCCAAATAAGCTTATCGCTGTTCTTTACCTCATTGGATAAGGTGATATATGTGAATGCCTCGGCACAATGCCAAGTAGATCTTGAGCAATCAGTCAACATTATCTGCTGGTTCCATTGTTATTCGCAAAAACAGAACAGAAACATGCGATGATTTTAAAGGACTTATTAAGGGTCAGCCGTGAAGGCTCTGGAGCATCTTGCCCACTGAAGGGACTGTGTTCTCACTAGTGCAGACCCTGCTTGATCTCTCAACAAGGAACCCCATGTCCACATCAGCCAGGCCAGGAGGCCCCAGGGGATGTGTTGGCATCATGTCAGTGGAACCACCATCCATGCTGGTCTGGCAAGAGCCTCATCCCTACAGTGGTCCTTCAGGAAGTCAGCGAGCCAAAACTACCCTCTTGGGCTGGCTCTGTTTAGGACCTGGCCTCCAGGGACACGGGGAGGCCCCTTAGCCCAATTATAAATCAATCTAACGGCTCTCACAGAGCTCACAGCCATAAATGGCTCTGAAAGCTCAACCCTTTTCGGCCGGCATGCTCAGGGCTCCAGGATTAATGAGCATCAGCTGGCAGCAGTCTGGTGGGGACAGATGCTGACCTAATGAGCAGGGTGGCCCAGTCTGTGCCCACTGGATGTGGGCAGGAGAGATGAGCAGGTGTTCTTGTCACCATGGCCCTTTGCTGAGTGTCACTTTGAAAGGCAGGGCTGTTGTCACCAAGGGCATCCTCCTACCCCACCCTGAATCGCCCACAGAAAATATAAAACACAATTCACAAAGGCCAAGTGTTCTGAGGCCATCAACCTCTATTTGTCATTGGGTGCAGGACCAAGTTCATTTCAAGGTCTCTCAAACCTGGAGGAAGGGCTTGGCACTCTGGGCATTACTTCCCTCTCCACATACCTCTTTGGTGCTGCACCTAAACACAGAGTTCCTACTAGAATTTGTCCTCAGTCACTTCCTTGGCATAGGCATATTCTTCCAGTAAGGGGCTTTGAGTTTGCCTGAAGTTGGCACATATCTATGCAGGTTTTAAAGGATTCAAATGGTGACATGTGTCTACCAGATGCTTATCACTGAAGGATACAATATAGTCCCTGCTGATCTTGTATGAGGTCCTAGGAAGACTGTAAGCAAAAATTATGACAGAAATAATAATGATCATTCATTGANCACTTATAGTGTGCCAGCTCTTATGGGCAAGAGATCCTTTAGAAAATACAAATGAAGCTGGGTGGTGGTGGTGGCGCACGCCTTTAATCCCAGCACTTGGGAGACAGAGGCAGGCGGATCTCTGTGAGTTTGAGGCCAGCCTGGTCTACAGAATGGAGTTCCAGGAGAGCCAGGGCTATTTCACAGAGAGACACTGTCTCAAAGAAAGAAAGAAAGAAAGAAAGAAAGAAAGAAAGAAAGAAAGAAAGAAAGAAAGAAAGAAAGAAAGAAAGAAAGAAAGAAAGAAAGANAAAGAAAGAAAGAAAGAAAGAAAGAAAGAAAGAAAGAAAGAAAGAAAGAAAGAAAGAAAGAAAGAAAGAAAGAAAGAAAGAAAGAAAGAAAGAAAATACAAATGAAATAAAGTGAATAAAGGGTCACATTATAGCGAGACTAAGTGAATCAGAGATGAGAAAGATCACTTTGACCAGAGCAATCATGAAGGGCATCACAGAGGAGGCAGGATCTTCACGTCCTCAATGCACCACAGGTCAGGCTTGGGGAAAGTTCGCCAAAGACATACATTTATGCTTTGGAGGACAAAGATTTAGAGCCACAGGTACATTTCATTTTGGAGGCAGCTACAGCCTGGGAAGTGCTACCAGGATGATATTTTTTCAAAATCAGGGTTTTACCCCTAACTAAAGGAGTTTTCCCTTAACTGTGGCTTTTATTTTATTTTCTATATCTGTCCAGAATGTGAACATTTTTAGAGATAAAATTTATACTTACAGATCTTAAGTGTACATGTAGATGGATTTTTGACAAATGTGTTTATCTGTGTAGCTGAAACTCCTGTCAAACTCTAGAATATTTCTACGGGGGATGAAGAGTAAGAATGCAACCTTTGAACCTGATCATTCACTATCCACATCTGCTGGCACCTGAGAACTAAAATACATCAAAATGACGCACCTCCCCTTCTCAGGAGCAAATAGAAAATAAAATCAAACCCCATCCAGAGAGGCAAATATCTAGCCTATCATTATATCACCCATCTTTGTATCCCTGGAAGCAAGCTTCCCTGGCAGGCACGGAGTGGGTGATGCAAACTCTTCTGATAAATAAAGGAAAGAACGACTTTCCCTGGAGTAAATTCTCCCAAGGAAACAGTGTTCCTCCTTCTCTTGTGTGGTGCTAACGTTGAGAGTCCTCATCAGGATATGGAAGAGGATTTTTCTGTTTTACCACCCACTTTGTTTTCTACAACATCTCACGCTTGGTTCAGGCAAAGCGCACTAGTGGCCCAGAGCACTAAACTGTTCAGTTGATCAAGCCTGAGACAAAATCTGCCCCAGTCCCAGGTCCCCTCATTTTTGCTTTCAGTGCTCACAAGCCACATCACCGCCTGATGGTTTTCCAGCTAAAAGCCTTTGCAAATCCCCAGAGAAGACAGGCGTTCCAAGTCCAACATCCACAGACAGGCTGAGATCTGACGACTTCCCAGACTCTTTAGGACCCAAGCATGGCACAGCTGGCCACACACCAACCCTTTCGCCCTCTAAGACTCCAGATGTGCTCCTGGGACTCTCTCCCTTTGCTGGGGACAGCAGGTTTCCCGGCAGCATCAGCCAGCATTCCAATCAGATTATTTCTCACTTGTAGGATTGCACAAAGAGGAAAAAAAATAATGCTGAACATTCTGTTCATGGAAGAAAAAATAGCAGCAGAAAACTGCCACATTGTTTGGTCTATTTTCATTTTCATTTGTGAGCCCTGCAAATAGCGATCTGTGCAAGCGGGCCAGAGGAGGTCTCCAGCAACCCAGGACACACTATCCCAGCTCAGAGCAGGGATTTGCAGAAAGACCCTTGGTCAAGTCATCTCTTCGTACTATAGTTCTGAACAATCTTATCATGGGGGGAAGCTGAGTAAAATGTACAAGGGCCCTCTTTGTACAATTCTTTGAAATTTTGAGCAACTCTATAATAGTTTTAAAAATAGCTTTAAAAAGCATAGGTCTGAGCCAGGTGGTGGTGGTGCACGCCTTTCATCCCAGCACTCAGGAGGCAGAGATAGGCAGATCTCTGTGAGTTTGAGTCCAGCCTGGTCTACAGAGCAAGTTCCAGGACAGGCTCCAAAGCTACAGAAAAACCCTGTCTTGAAAAACAAAAACAAAAACAAAACAAAAAAGCATAGGTCTGAGTTAATAGTGTTAGGGTATAGTCTCAGCACTGGAGTTTGAAAAGGTTCCCACAATGCCAGTGTGCAGCCAGGGATACAAACCCCTGTTCACAGTGGCCGAGAAGGTCAAACAAATAACATAAAGCCAGGAAGCCATTGGCATGCCTCCAGGACCAAAGACTTAGCTGTGAAAGAAGTCAGAGGGCTGCTGGGCAGAACATGTACAGGAGTTAGGGGAAGTCAGGCTGGGGTTCCTGTGAAGGGTATCATCATGAGAGGGATGGAATTCACCCACGATGTAACAAAGGAGAGGAAAGCATGGGCAAAGAACACCCTAGGCCAGTAAGGGAGGATGCATCGTCCCTGTGATGAAGGAGGACAGAATGGGGTGGGGGCGCTTTATAGGAAGAAGGTTTATAAAACCTGTCCCATTCCTGCTGGGCACCGGAACAGGTGGATCTATGTACATCTGGGCCAGCTATAAGCCCTTGCAAACTGTCAGGAGTAATTGTCAGCAAAGAGCCAATTCTCCAGCAGACACTTGGCATCTCTCAGCTAACCAAACGTGGAGACCTTAGAGTGACTTCAGGATACAACACTGATGGGGATTTAGGTAAGCCGTCCTCGTCATGGCTCATGTCCCCTTTGCCTGTCTGCACATAACTGTCCTAGATATTTCCAGCTGAAAAGCCAGCCATGTACCAGAAAATCCTAGACATGACCTGGGAAAGGCTAAACAGAAATCTCGGTGCCCAAATACCAAGTTAATGCTCTTGACTTACAGGGTCTCTTGAGTCACTCACTGCTCAATGCCTCTATTCTTATTTTATACACAAGTCTAATAAACTGGAGTGTCTGGTGCCAAGCCCACAGCCAATTAAAAAGAACAAATTAAACAGGCACAGCAGAGCTACATCAGACAAGATTACTGATGACAGTGAACAGTGGCAGGTGACAGACACCCCGATGGTTGAGGAAGGGAGACATCTATGCAAACTTACCTGGAGTGCTTACCTAACACAAGGGGGCCTCCCGCAGAGCTGAGGGAGAGCTTTAAGATACTCGATCCAAGTTCCGAAAGCCCAAGAGAGCCTCTTTCTTTAGCTATTGAGTGGTATCAGCTGACCCAACTTGTGTAGAACAGGGAGTGATAGTGCCCTGCTACAGGTGACCAGTGGGAGGGTCAGCAGGCTGATCATTCTGACCCCAGGATCACCAAAACACTGTCCCATTCCAAGCCTGTTTTCTCCTCTTCTAGTGCTGTCCATTGCCCTGCCGGGGCACGCAGAGCAAATGGCAGGTTTCTCCAGAACTACTCAGGCTATTGGACCAATCAGGCTTTGCCGAAGGCAACTAGGAAGTAAGAGAAGCCCCTCCCGTGCCACTGTGACAGCCCCAGTGTTTTGAAGGCTATGAGTCTTGCTGTACACTCCAGCTCTAGTGTGGTCAGAAATGCCGCACATCCTTAACCCAGTTACATCTTGTGCTGAGCTCTCTCCCTGTCATTCAGGACCAACTCGCTAGCAAAGCATGGAGAATACAGCTGATCCAATGCTGTCATTGGAACTCCGGCCCCAGGTGTGACTCAGAGCCTCTGTCTGCTAACTGGGTTGCACTGGCTAGCTTCAAAGTTCAAAGTCAGAGGTTAAGCCTGCCCTAGGAATGGCCAAGTGTTGTACACCAACACCCCAAGAGGCAGTGCTGAGAGAAAACCAGAGAGAGCTGGCCTCTCATGCTAAATAGGAACCAGGTCCCTGTCCCAGACTCAAAGGCCTGACATGAGGGACACATGGTGGCTGAGGACCAAGACAAGAAGAATGGAAGCTGCATGCTGAAGCATCCAGATGCCCAGTCAGGCACTGCCTTCTTCTAGGATCCCAGATCTGAGTAGTATCCTCTCTGGTGCCAGTGTCCTGTTTCCACCCAAATATACAGAAGAAGAGGAAGCCTAGCTGGGAAGAATGAGTTTTGAAATGCCCTGTCCATGGGACTAGATGGAGACAGAGGTAGAAAACCAGGTAGGCTGGTAAGGGGGATGGAAACAGTTAGGTCAGGGCTCGGGTGAAGGCTCTAATCGCTGCTAAAGATTACTGGGCAACCTGGGAGACACCTGAAAGTCTCCTGTAGCATTTCAGGCACGAAACATAAATCATCCCTCCTCACTTCTTCCCAATCTTGTTTTCTTGCTGCATCAGCTGAATTCTCCAATTGGCCTGGGTGTAAATGGGGACTTTTGTTCCCGCTGGCTTTTCCCCCCTCCTTTTCTTTTTCTCAACAACCTCCTCCCTCCCCACAGAAAGTGATGACAGAGAATCTGCCAGCAAACCCAAGATGTAAGTGTGTGGCTTCACTTGGTGGGAGGCAGAGAGAAACACGCACAGAAAGGGGAGGGAGTTTGGGGCTCCTTGAGGGAGGTTACAGGACTGAGTGACCAGCAGGGAGAAAAGTGTCACCCAAACCCACCAGGAGACTCCTAACCAGTCTCCGACCAGGCAAACCCCCTGCTCAAGCTCCCAGCGCCACCAAAGGCATTTGTACAAGAAATACAGCAGGGAGGGGCAAAGCTTGCAGCTAGTCAGGATGAGAAGGCTGCATGGGGCCCTGCCAATGCTGAGGACCAGAACTCCCCTGGGCTCTGTGGGTGGTTGAGAGAGAAGAGTTTCTTTCACTCTTTTGTTTCCGTGGTTCCCCATCACCTCCATGATGCAACAAGGGTCTGATCCCCTTGTGGAATTAACCCAGAGGCCCCGACCCAAGAGCGTGTGAGAAGCATGTACCTTCTGTGACCCTCTGGGAACTGAACTGTGCACAGTGCTGCTGTTTCTGAAAGTCCCACCCTGTGCTACCCTCAGGAAGACCTCAAAAGCTTTCTGAAGCCTACTGGAGAGCTACAGGAGACTCTCCCAGTGACATTACCCTCCAGTCTTCACTGAAGACTAGGTGCTGTTCCTTTGGCCCTCATGGGGAAGGAGGCTGAGACCCAGGTCTGCATCTTCTACCCCTTGTTGACCACAGACAGAGGCAGAGGCCACTGTCATCATCTGGATGACAGAATAGGATGGCCACACCACTAGTGCAGCTTGCTTCGTATTGTCAGGCTGGATCTGGCAGTGAACTTGGTGACACGGGCTCACTCATTACAATAGTTGTTTAGTGGTTAAGACTGGGACTCTCATGTCAGACTGCTTAACTGACATTCAAATGGTGACTTACTATGTAACTTTCCAGTATCTCCTTTGATCCCTGATAGGAAGAGGATGGTAGTGATATCACCAGCTTGTGGGGCACATAGCTTAGTTAAAACAGTTCCTGGGAGCCAGGTGGTGGTGGCGCATGCCTTTAATCCCAGCACTTGGGAGACAGAGGCAGGCAGATCTCTATGAGTTCGAGGCCAGCCTGGGCTACTGAGTGAGTTCCAGGAAAGGCACCAAAGCTACACAGAGAAACCCTGTCTCGAAAAACCAAAAAAAATAAA